>CM076574.1:994665326-994972637 GCA_034641835.2 Pinus albicaulis
CAGAAGCCACTGCTAAACTCTTCTTTGAACGAGTGTGGGTGCACTTTGGGATCACGGTCTGTCATGTCGGATCGAGATAACGGGTTCCTCGGCCACATTTTGGTCCGTACCTGCGAGTCGATGTTGGACCTGAAAGCTCGCAAGTCCACGGCTTTCCATCCCCAAACGAGATGGCCAGACAGAGGTCGTCAATAGAATGATTGTACACATTCTGCGCCTGTACAACTCAAAGCATCCACGCACATGGGACGAGAGCCTCCCCTATGTACAACACAGTTATAACCGGGCTCTCCACGGTTCAATTGGCCATAGCCCCTTTCAGGTGGGCTTGGGATTCCAGCCACTATGTCCCATTGACATAGCCATGCCGTTTGCAGCTGCTCAGGCCGATTCAGCTCATGTCCAGTCTGAAGTTGACAAAGCAAGTAGCTTCATCGAGCGCATTCAACACATGCGCCAACAGGTTCATGATATATTGGACAGAGCCAATGCGAAGTACAAGCAGCGCCATGATCAACACCGGGTGCCACACAACTTCCAGGTGGGCGACAAAGTATGGCTGCATTTGCAGAAGGAGCGCCTCATTGGACCTCACCGCAAGCTTCGCCCGCTCCGATACGGGCCGTACACCATCACCAAGGCTGTAGGTAACAATGCCTTCGAGCTTAGTATTCCACCATTCCTTAGTCTGCACCCAGTCTTCAATGTGGATCGCCTTCGTCCTTACTTTCCACCTCTACTGGACACCTCGGACATTGCAGAACAACTCACACCAACAGAGTTAAACCCAGACTGCATGGAACAGGCCACCACAGATTGTATCATGGACATACAAATCAAGAACACTCGCCAACAGAAGATCCAACTGTATCGGGTTGTCAAAGCTGGCCAACTCCTGCACCAAGGAAAGTGGTTCACCAGGGACCAAGTTCAGAAGAAATTTCCTCATCTCATGGAGGAACTTAACGCAATGGGGACCATTGCTTCCTAAGGGGGGAGGAATGATCCAGGTGGATATTGGTGGCCACCCGCCTTTTCCACTTAGGCCCCCACCATTGTCTCTTTCAGTTTTTCCGTTTTGGCATAACTTACTATTTTTAGCAGTTTTTCGGGTCCTGAACTTCCGGAGCCGTTTTGAGGCCCTAAACGACGTTTTTTGGGTACGAAAGCGCCAGCGAATTTTTTGATAAAATTCGTCCCGACAGCTGTAGTCCTCAGATAGAGCTTTCTAATGATGTATCATATGTGTCAAACGGAGATAGTATGCCAAAGTTACGTCCCTGGGAAGTTGAAACACCAATTTACCCAAACGGGGCCCATAGTTTTGGCGCTTCATCTCCTAGGGTTAGGTTTTGGGATGTTTAGGGTTCTCCATTGTTTCTCAATAATAAATAGGCCCTCGCGCCTCATTGTAAAGCAGTTCAGAGGTCTGTAGCCACCACATCTCTTCTCATAGATAGCTACCAGTACCCTAGCTAGTTTGATTTCCATTGTCTGTAAGCAAATTTCAGTTCCTTGATATTAATGAAATGAAGTGTTATTTCCGCTGCATCTCTGTATTTATGGTTCTGTGTTTATTCTGTTGCGTTCCTGCATAAATCCGGATCAGTGGTATCTCCTAGGGTTAGGTTTTTGTGATGTTTAGGGTTCTCCATTGTTTCTCAATAATAAATAGGCCCTCGCGCCTCATTGTAAAGCAGGTCAGAGGCCTGTAGCCGCCACATCTCTTCTCAGAGATAGCTACCAGTGCCCTAGCTAGTTATATTTCCATTCTGTCTGTAAGAAAATTTCAGTTCTTTGATATTAATGAAATGAAGTGTTATTTCCGCTGCATCTCTATCTTTATGGTTATGTGTTTATTCTGTTGCGTTCCTGCATAAATCCGGATCACCTATGAAGTGTGGTGCACTATATATGCTTAGATTCCCTTCTTTCTTACTTCGTTGTGTAGTTTTATATATTTATTTTTTGGGGGGTTTGTATATTATGTCTAATGTTAAAAAATAAAAACTGATCTAAGGAATGAAATATTGAAAGCTAAGAAATAACTGAATCTCAAATAAATTTAATGATGAAAAACTTAATCTTAAGAAGGAAGAAAAGGAAGTGTTATTTTTATTATGAGAACAGAATTTGATTTACAAATTAATTCTTAAAAATGAATGAATTAGAAAATTTAAAAGAAGGAAGAAAATGAAGTGTTAATTAACTAATCTACATTGCATAAAAATAAATCAATCTTTGAGTGATTAAATCTAAGTTATGCAAGGCTATTCTATGCTGAAAAAACATCTATTGAAAACATCTAATTAAATTTATTATTCTTTTAAACAAAGTATCATTCTAAATCCTATTGAATTCTATTGGTCTCTGAATTATGTTATATATATCAACACAACAAAAGTAAAACCATATTCTACCTATCAATTAGGAACATTAATTTAATGAAAACAATGCATCTGATCTAGTTTTGAATCTATATAAGAATGATCAAAATATAATTCTAATATAACTCTATTATACATTCCATGGAAACTGAAGCATAAAATTTATCACTATGAAACTAAAATAACTACGGGAATTGAATTCTATTACAAAGTGTCTATTGTGCAAAATTAAATTCCTAATTTAATACCTATGGTTGTTGGGTAATCGAATGCAACAATTATTTCAATTAAATGCTGACAGAGTTGTGATAATGAAATAATTTAGGAGAGCATACAATATATCAGTCAAGTGTGTGTAAATATAAACAATTAATTCATAAACATTCAGAAAGTAAATGACTTGGAATTAAACTTTGAAATGACGAGAATTTAAACTACGAAACAGCTATAAAAACCTCTTTTCTGTGCAAGGGCCATCTGCAACATAACGAGTGTAAATCTACTTAAGCTATATGTGCATCAATCGTCTGGAATTGGTCTTCTCAATTAACAAAACAAAGTTTAAAAATGTATCACGGTATTATCACCAAAATCAAGCTTATTCCCGGTTTCGACAGAACATTATTTATAAAAAGTTTCATATTAACTATCCGAGATCATTTCGGCTATGGAAAGTAAAATAAATCTGAGATTAGAAATCTAATCAAAATAAAAGTCTCCATGGCTTATTCTCAATTTTCTTCATAAGAGAAAATCGAGCATCTTCATCCACTGATCTCATCCTTTATCTTGACTGATCTGCAACCGTGAGTTTAGGAATCGTCCTTCTCGAATATGAATAGGTAGTTAGGATATGATCCATATATATACCGCTTAAAAACATCCCATATGACTCGCTTCTTCATTTACTTCTTTTTGGAATAGAGTCTCCTAAAGCTGCGATTTTTGTCCATCTTTGTATATTTTTGTAATATTTAGCCTAACGGGGGGGTTTTGGGGTGGGTCAAAGCCCTTAATGCATTGTAACGGGTCAAGGGTAGACTGAGAGTCCACAAACCATGGTTTGTGGACCATTGGATGTGTGTTATAAATCAATATAACTAGATAAACCTTTTTGAGTCACAGTTAAGAAAGATAGAGATTGATGATAGTCGCGAATTATTAGATCTGTTTGGGTTGCTAGGGTAAGGAATCCTATTGGCTGTGTGTGTAGAGATCCTCAGTCCTGCTGTGTGTAGACCTTTCTAGCTGTGTTGGATAGTAGTAGGTTTTGGAGGCTAATATATGTGAATCTGGTTAGAGTACCTCTGTGTTATCTGAGTTTATCTATGACTGTTGATCCGAACTGATGAGTCTGTTACATTTAATGTTGGTTATCCATTATTGCTACGGATTTGTATTTATTATAATATGGAGTATTAATATGATTTTTTGTCATGCATTTATGATATTACTTGTGATAGTGCTGATGCGGAAGTGCTGACTAGATCTATGACTCATAGTAGCTCTGATAATTGTACTGATTAGTGAACTTGCGAATAGATATGTTTTATAGCTGCAAGAGTATCATTGTTCTCGTTATATGAATCTATGATCTATTGATTATTGCAATTATAGTTTTTGTATTGGTAGCTTGGTATTATGCACGTGGATGTGAAGGGAATTAGTAGCTATGAGTTTTGTGATATAAGTCTACAACTAGATCTATTAAATACAAAGCTAGTAAGCTAGGAACGCAACCCTTCTTGACTTATTTGATCTCTCTCATGGTGCGGAAACCTGCTTCCAGTACCCTGCCATACTACTTTGAGTGAGGCTTTGGCCTGCACAAGCAGGTCACTGCAAAAAGGGCTAGTAGTTTAGGGTTTTGTTGGCGAACCGTAACCTTCGAACCTGGGTCAAGACCCCTTGAGCCAACAAATTGTTCCATTGCTGGGATCGGGAGAATTTTGAGAGATCGGGTAATGCCAAGAGAATTTTGGAAACCTAGGAAGAAATAAATTGAAGAGTGGTTCAAAAAACAAATTTAGGAATTTGCGATAAAAGAGAATCACAAAACAAGGTTGATGGCAGAAAAGTGGAAGAATAAGTACATTTTCACAGAGATCTACAAAAATTTCTTTGTGACATTTACGATCAAGCTTCAAGAGTGGCTTGCAAGGCTCATATATATCCAGAAGTGTTGGAAGGACAAACGGATCATATAGTGGACTCCAGAGTTGATCCAACAGTTAGAAAATACTAATAACACCATCACTTGTATGGTAGATCACTAGGTGGATAGTGTGCTAGGAGGGTTTGTGACATAGTTTTCCATCAATGAATTTTTCACCTATTCTCAAGTAGAGTGAAGGTTCTTCAGGGTCTCTGGGGTAATTTTCTAAAAACCTTACCATTGCTTATTAAGATAATACTGTGCGAAGAGAGAATTCTATGCAGCGACATAGAGTGAATGCATAGAGGTAATTACTACAAAACTAATCAAGAAGGCGATCAATCTATCTACAGTCTAGTAAGAAATTATGCTGCACAAAGTTATTCATCTACACCACAGCCGAACCCTCATGTCGATAAGAACTCACTGTCTCCACCACCAGAAGACAATATGGCGTCGCACATGAAGCTACCAACCTTCAAAGGCATACTTGATGAAGATATTGATCGATTTTGGTTTGTTGCGGGATCAATATGGACTGTGTCGAATGTAGCTAGTGACACCATGAAAAGAGCGCAGCTATCCCTTGCCTTTAAAGGAATAGCCTTGTACTGGTACATGGGATACATCGACGAGCATGAAAATGCAACTATTTAAGAGATTAAAAACGCCTTGAAATAGCAGTTCAAGAAGCCCAAGTTTTACTCTCAGATAGTGAATGATCTAAAGGATATCAAGCAAGGAGCATATGAATCCGTATGGAATGTTGACCAACGGTTAAAGAGGGAAATTAGAGAAGGAGGATTTATGTATGATGACAGGCAACACACGGAGTGGTTCATTGCTATGTTGCTACGTAGAATATACAAAGGGTCAAGGTGGAACCTCGAGATGAAGGGTCAAGTGTTAATGTTATAACATGCAGCAGTATGGCCACCAGAGGAGCTGTAGAGAAGGCTGAGGCAGAGCCTCTCATCTGTAAAGCAGTTGTTAAAAAAGAAGGTTTGGACTTACAGAAATAAAAGGAAACCTTTGTCGCAGCTCACCAATATTTTTCTAAGGCTAAGGCACCTGCTCCTAACGCCCCTGCGAACCCCAAAGTAGATGATGAGGTAATACCATTCCTGCAGGCATGTATGAAGCTATTATGCAACAAAAAGGCCATAGAAAATCTCCATGCCTTGATAGACAACTGCACAGAAAAAAACAACACCGGCTATGGAAATTAAGGATGTGCACAAACTATATAAGAATAAGAGAGACACTGGTAGGGAGATGTGGTTGACCGCACAGATCGGTGATTACGAAACGTATCAGGTCATTCTAGACTTAGGATCAGATGCGAACTTACTACCTAAACAAAATTGGCATTGAATGGGATAACCTAAGTTGGAATGGTCCACTATCCAGCTGCACATGGCCAACCAACATAACATCATCCCGTTGGGGAGACTATCAAACATCATAGTAGATACCGCATGAGTTAAGGTCCAGGCTGACTATGAAGTCATTCAAATTGTAGAAGATGCGGACCCTTACCTGACACTCCTAGGATTGGACTGGGCTGTAGATATGGGCAGTATTATCAACTTAAAAAAAAGGAGCATGGTGTTTGAAAATGAGGCAAAAAAGGTAATAGTATCACTATATCTTGTAAAAGGAGAGAGGTACACAGAGCTGATGCGTAAGGAAGATGGAGTGGATCACATCTATATTTTAACTGCGAGGGATGAAGACTAGATCAATCATATGGTCGATGGTGTGATTTGTTGCGAAAGAGATAACGAATGCCTCTCCGACTCCGACGAGGAAATGGAAAATTGGAAAAATCAGCTGCATGGTGTCTTTGCACATCGCTCCCTACGAATTACAAGGTACTTCTGCTGCATATCTTCATAGGTAAGAGAAATACCCTACTTTGATGGTTCTGGTAGTATTAAAGAGTTTTTGTGGACATTCCAAGCTGAGGTTCCCAAAGAACAAAGGTTATGTGCCCTTAATCTAGGAATGCATGCAACACCTGCAAGATGGTAGGACATGCATAAGGGGTAATTCCAGGAGTGGGAGGAATGTCAGGATATGATGTTCCTAGTATTTGAGCCTTCGACCAACATGCGCATCAAGACATTTCTTGGCACAGGGGATCCGTGCGAACATTTGTTCACCTGGATGGAAAAATGGTGCGATCGTACTATAGAAGAATGGGTTCACTTCCTTATTCATGCCTTGGGACCAATTCCCAGCACATGGTACCTATATGCAGAGCTACATCAACGCACCCACCAGTGGGAAACCTCAAGGGATGAAAGCAACCTACACCCTCTGACTGTAGAAGTCTTGAGTTTCTCTTTCATGCCAGGATGAAGGCTATGAATCCTGCTGAACCATCAGAACCAGAAATCTCAGAGGCACAAGGCACTCAAGAATTGATGGAGATTGAGTACGAGGTTGAAGAAGATTTCTCCAACCTAGTCACAAAGAAGGTAAAGGAAACAACATCTGGCTCAAGGAAGCCCCCGAAACCTGCAAAATGTGTTAGGGGGAAGCCTTGTACTTCCCCGCAGAATGTAAAATCACTGAAGGCAATTCCATATGTGCATTCTGCTCAGGAGGAGGCCCAGCCTGCTGGCCCAATCAATTGGTTACCTCACTTTGTTCAGTGGTATAGGACCTTGATGCGCATGCCAAAGAAACTAAATGGCCTGATCACTTATTTGCAGAAGCTAGTGACCCAGGGAGAGGTCCCTGTCAATGGTGAACCTGTTGGGAAGCTTCACGGGATCAAATTCAATGATCAAGACTTGGCCAGTTTGGAGGCCTTCCCTGAGCTGGCGCTTGAATTATACCTTGACACAATTCAGGAAGACGATGGGATAAAAATTTTTCCTCAGCACTGGGTCTATGGATTGGTCGAGTCTGTGCTCCTGAACTTGCTAAGTATGCCACACTTTGGTCACTACAACGTCACGGACCAGCTAGCCCAACAATTTCTTGCACTAGTTCATAACGGTTTCCTGTGGATCTAGGACATGATCCCCATCGATGCTGCGCTGGTTCATAGAATTACTGGCCTCCCCATGGATGACACCAACCCTCTAGAGAGCATGGGTAAAAGGTATGAGGTAGAAACTGTTGAGTAAGTCCACCAGACCTACCATGTGGAGCACAATACTCAGGGTTTTATAATCAAGTTCGTGAGTGACCTGGGCACGCAGTTGGGCATGATGTTGTTGGCATGCAAAATGATGAGAAAATGTCAGGTCACCTCTATCCCAACCTACGTAATCTAGTTAGTAGGCCAATGCAGGAAAGGGCTATGTTTTAACTAGGCCTAGTATTTGTGTGATGAGTTTCTGACTAATGTCCATGAGTTACTATTCCTCATAGCGTTGACTGCCTGGGAAGCCCCTGCAGAGTCAGTCCTCCTTGAGCTTACCTCGAACATATGTGAAGGGGCTTGCTATGCACACTTATGGGATTCTAAGGATCCGCAACATCTCGAGGACAACCAATTTTTTCGGGTCCTCTTTCAAAGCAGCTTGGTCGCAGCCATTAACTCTCGACCATGGCTGTCCCCTGCTGTGTATGACAGATACAAGGGTATTATGACATTTCAAATGACTATGCACAATTTCCAGATCAGAGCACATAAGGATAAAGCCTGCAATTATCTCCCTTATATGGTGGCAGATGAAGAACTTGACAACGTCATTGTTCTCTAGCCTCATAACTAGAAGATCAACTTCAAAACTGGCGTGAAGGGCGTCAAAGGAACCAGCACATCAAAAGTCACCCCCTGTCATCATCAAGGATACTAGAGGTGCAACCAATACTACCAAACAAGATATGGGTGCGACCACACATAAGCATGTGAAACAAAAGCAAACCCTTGAGAAGGATGTCAAGGAAGAGACTCAGGTAGATTTGTAGCCATACCTCGGCATAGAACAACTAGATGTAGGAGGACCTACCTCCCCCCACAACACAAAGTGAACAAGCGAGCCTGTCAAAATGCTCTTTAAGAAGTTGTGCTCTCAGCAGACGGAATGAGACAAAACAATCACACTAATAGATGGAGACCTTGAATAAATCGTTGATGCGGTCACTCTGCCCATGGAGGACAGGTGGGTAGCCTTAGAGGAGTAGTACAAATCTATGGTTGACACAATCCAAGCCAAGATCCATGCGCTACAATTGAAGACAGATACATTGCATACTAGTGTAACTAAGGAACCCAGAACTTTAGGCGCCGGTAGCACAACATTAGTTACAGATGAAAGCTGCCTTTGCTCTCTACATGGCGCTGCCCTTGTGATCAGTCCACCTGACTTGGGAACCCAAGTCTAGGCCAGTAGATAACTCTAACTGAATTTAGCTAGGCTACCTCATGAGGCCTTGTAGGGTCTCCACACCCTCTGTATTTCTAGAAATTCACCATCGAGACCAACAAGTGCACCAACAACTCGGAGTGGCTGAAAATACAATTGATGAAAAGAACACTAAAGTGTGCCTCACCACTATGAAGCACAAGGAGCTCAAAAACACGATTCACCAACTTTTCACAGATGTTACCATAGTGATCTCGGCCACAACCACCCCTCAAGCGAAGGTTGAAAGGTTGGTCACTGCACTGAAGGCCTCAAGGGAGGAATTTCAGATGGTTAAGGTACAAGTGGAGTAGTAGATTGCTGACCTCCTAGATAAGTTGCATCCTGAAACACCCCCGAAGGTACTGGCCCAGGGAACTGCGCTGGTCACTGTGGCTACGAATGCCATTACAGGGAAAATCATGCAGGGTGCCAAATTATTAGAAACAACCATGTAGCTATGGACCAAGGTCTAGTGTGACCTGATCCTGCATGGCATCAACAAGGACCTGCGGTAGAAAGAAGAAGATTTCGAGACGTTGGAAGCCACCCTGCCCACTTTAGTTCCTTCTCAGCAGTTGACAGGGCTGCACACTAGTCATGCCCTCAAAGCTTATATTGATGAAAGCTGGCAAAAGAAGAAGGCCCTTGGCGACCGCCTGATGCCTTGGGCTGTAGAGGCCCTGAAGCTTTCACAAGATGTTGATGTCACATTTAAGCAACTAAACTAGACTCTGGAGAATGTCACCGTTGCAATGGAAGGCCCGATTTCAGAAAAGTTGGTTGACATCAAACATAATTTCACTGCTCAGAGTGAACGCATTCTACCTCCATTAGCCGAGGCGATCAAATTTTTGTAAGCGCAGGTAGAGACCCCACCATCACAGTGACTCAGGATGACTCACAAGATTTTTTTGGGGGAATTTTGGAACAGGTTCACCTAAAGCTACGAATTTTGTCCATTTTTGTATATTTTTGTAATATTTAGTCTAACACGGGGGTTTCGGGGTGGGTCAAAGCCCCTAATGCATTGTAACAGGTCAAGGGTAGACCAAGAGTCCGCAAACCACAGTTTAGGGACCATTGGATGCATAGGCTAAATTGGTATAAATAGATAAATATTTTAGAGTCATAGTTAAGAAAGGATACAGATTGATGATAGTTGCAAATCGTTAGATCTATTTGGGTTTCTAAAGTAAGGACTCCTGATGGCTGTGTGCATCGAGATCCTTAGTCTTGCTATGTGCGGACCCTGTTGGCTGTGTACGGAAGTTTTGTTGGATTTTAGTAGGTTTTGGAGGCTAATATATGTGAATCTAGTTTGACTACCTTTGCGTTATCTAAGTTTATGTATCACTGTTGATGTGAACTGTTGAATATGTTACACTGACTGTTGGTTATCCATTGTTGTTGTGGATCTGTCTTTATTATAATACGGAGTATTACTATTATCTATTGTCATGCATTGATGATATTACTTGTGATAGTGTTGATGCAGAAGTGTTGATTAGATCTATTATTGATAGTAGCTCTAATAACTGTATTGATTAGTGAACCTGTGAATAGATCAATTTTATAGTTGCGAGGGTATCCTTGTTGATGTTATGTGAATCCATGATCTGTCTATTACTGCGATTATAATTTTTGTACTGGTAGCTTGGTATTATGCACGTGGATGCGAAGGGAATTAGTAGCTATGAGTTCTACGATATAATTCCATAACTAGATCTATTAAATACAAAGCTGGTAAGCTAGGAACACAGCTCTTCTTGAATTACCTGCTCTCTCTCACGGTGCTGAAACTTGATTCCAGCACCCTCACATACTACTTCAGGTGAGACTTTGGCCAGCACAAGCAAGTCACTGCTAAAATGGCCAGTAGTATAGGGGTCTGTTGGCAAACCTTAACCTCCAAACCTGGGTCAGGACCCCTCGAGCCAACACTTCTTGAAACTTGTCAAACAATAATGGTGGCTGTAGAAACAAAGGTTAGGTACATAATTTCACGAATTCTGTAGCTAATTACAATATTAATCTATATAATAAGAAACATTAAAATATAAAAGAGAGATCATCTAAATTCCTTACCATATGGGAAATGTGTCAAATATCACTGATTTGGATTGCATATTTTGCAACAAGGAAGAAAAGATGGTGGAAAAAGATATCAAAATAGGAATAGCCTTGAGGTTAAACAAAATGATTAATATTTCGAAAACCCATGGACAAGCGTGTTTCCATGAAATTAATCCTCACTAGGACCAGACTAGGTAGGCACATTCAATGTTTCACTTTATAAACTATCTGAGCATCCAACAGTTTGCACAGCTCCTTCTAAATCATCGGTTCAAGCATTGGATGTGACTTACACAACTTATACTAAAAATTCTTGGTCCCTTCCTTGGTCTGAATAAAATTCTATATTATTTGTGTTTCATAAGTTTTGATCTCATCATATGTCCATGAAAAAACACTTTAGTACTGATTGAATAAGAGGATAAGAGATTGTCACTCTTGTTGTGTGTATCAAGTGTAAATATTTACAAACTTCACATCTTTCTCTCTTCCAATATTTATCTGTTGATACAATTGTTTTAAACTGTGGATTTTAGAGTTGAATTTCCCTCTAAATAGGTTATGAGTCATACAAATTATCCAATGATACCATTCCCTTCAGCATCGGGTTATCCTTATATGTGCCAAATACATCTTGCAACACTCTTCCATGCTCTTCTTCATCAATAACTACATATTTGAATACATCAATGTTTCCCATGAAAATCAGTATTTGTTGGTCATCATTAAAAATGGATAGATTAGTGATGTTATTACGGATGGATGGTTTATAAATAATTTCAATATAAAAATTTTCCCTAAGCGATGAGAACCTAGAAGCAACATTTTCAAACACATCCGCAGTTGTGTTACGTATTCTAGGAACATGGATAATATTAAAATCTTAGAATTGAGAAATTAAATGGCATAACTATTGTTGATAATTTTCCAAATGAGGTGAAAAACAATGTATAGTATTTTGTATCTTTCGTACAATGACCTCTCATTCACCTATTTCTTGAAGAACTGCAATTATGAGGTGGATGGCCTTTTGTAAGCCCAGGATGAGTGCTTCGTATTCAATAACGTTGTTAGTGCACTAGAATTCCAAGCAACTTGATATCGGATGTTTTCTTTGTCGTTGGTCTACTAAAACACAACCACCTCTAGAGCCCTCCTCTATCTTTGAACCATAAAAATATAAAATACAAACATAATATTTACAAGATCTAGGACCTACACAAGTAATGCTAATACTACTATCTAATGCACAAAGGTAATTTGTGTGAGTTGGACTATGAAGAATTTCCAGCTATGTGTCTCGTGGGATAGGGGAAGGCTGAGCAAGGTATCACCGTATGTTAATCTCCAAAACACAATTACCAAAGACAAGATATGTGAAATTAGTTAGTTAATTTTTCCCATCGAAGGGTGTAACAATGTGCTTCATGTAAGGTTCTGAGGTCACCTTGATTTTATTTTTTCTTCCCTTGTACAAAAGACAAAAATGTGACCAGTCGGTATCAAAATATCATTTTATTTTGTTGGACCAGTATCTACTCAAAAATACACCAAATGCTTCTGAGATGTCCAAAACTACTATGTTTATAGAGTAGTGAACTTGGATCAAATGATAGGTGAATGACCATATTTCTAATTTCATTAATAGCATTGACAAGAGTTATGTCTAGCTGAATAATTTGTGCATATATCGTATCACATTTTTTATTGATTTTCTTTACTACAGATAGTGGAATTATGTTTATAGATGCAACAAAATCAATTAATAAAGTGTGCACATTATAATAAAAATTTCAAATGTTAAAAAAAATGGATGACAGAGTGTGTTAGCATTTAATGTTAATGCATTAAGCATAGATTCCAAGGAACTAGAAGACTTACCATATTCCTCCTGTGAAGAAGCATCTTCACCTGAGGTAGAATTTCCAAGAGTGCAGATAAGAAACTCCAGCTAGGTAGCAATCTTTGTACGGCGGAAGAGTGAAATTTTTGCACAAGTTTTCTTCATTTCTTTGACTATGTTGTAGTCAAGAGAAACAAGGACTTCCAAAGTTTCTAGATTAGTAACTTTATTTGATACTTTTGGAGTTGTATGATTTCTTTTAGCATTAGCGGAAGTATTCTTCATTGTAGCATTGTTTCTATAATTTTCCTGAGTGTTCTAAGCTATGCTGACATGGGGTGTGAGATTTCTTGAAAAATGTTCTTTCAATTTCTTTCTTGTCAACTCTTATTTAGAGATTGTCCCTTGGATTATCAACTTATACTGACATTTTTTTTAGTCGAGTCCTCACTCTATGGTAGTTCTTCAACACCTTTCTTTTCAACTATGTATACAAAATTGAAAATATTCACTCTGTGATGAACACTTGTAGTTTCTTCAGTTGTATAAATTTCTTCCTTCTCTTCCACTAGCTCAGTTAGCTCATCTTAAAGCACTATATCAATGAAATGCATCCCCAAACCACTCATTCTATCATTCCATTGATGGCATGTATTTTCTAAATCATACTCCTGATGAAATGAACAATATTTATCCATGCCCATACTTTCAACATTCATCACATTGCTTGAACTTTGCACCGAAATGGTCGACCGATTGTTATTGTTGCCATAGTAGTTGGAATTCCTTCTCATAAAGTTCTATTTAGGAGGATTTCTCATTATAGTGGTCTCTCTTGAACTCTGTTTCAACTCTTCCAACTCATTTGACAGAGACTTAATCATCTGAGTCAAGATTTCAAGATCTGCAATTTCTTTATCCTTCGCCTTACTTCTACAGGCCGGAGACCTTATTCTCGTGTCTATGGAGTCTTTTGATGATTCATCGTAAACAACGACTACAATTGCGTACAATTATTTTTCAACTGCTATGGCTTGTTCGTAATTTTCTGCTAGAGTTTCTTTCTTAGTTAGCTTGACAAACTCTGAAATGCTTGTCAATAAGGAAGAGGTGTAACAATAAATTGTGGGGTCATGAGGTTTTGTATTCGTATGTAATTTTTTCAATATGAGATTAAACCTATGATTAAAATCCTTAACATTATTTTTCTCCTCCATTTTAAAATTTCCGATCTCTTTCAAAAACATGGTCAGATTTTATCATCAACAAATTTTCAAAGAAACAACTTTTTAAATCCTCTCCAACCTTGGATTAAGTTTAGCAAAATATTGTGATACCATACAAATTCTCTTCTAGATAAGGTATAATGGAAACTTATATATGAAACATCATTGTAGTGTACCTAAAAATTTTGTATATGTATGTATAATTTGTCCAATTGATCCTACACCTTTAGTGCTTTGTCAGGGTTTCATTTCATTAAACATTTGTCGAGGTGCTTCAACATATTTTTTAACACACCCAATAGAGAACGTGTGCCTTGAGACATCCAATATATATCTTTTTTTTCCATTTCTTTGTCTCTAAATTCCTTCTCCTAATCGAAATATGAACGATATTCCTATTCCTCTTCATGACTGGATAACTCGTTAAATGTGCCATCTAAGAGCACAGCGTTGTCTACGTCACCTCTATTGAAATATGGAGGTTCCTTTGGTTTTTATGTGTTCTCTGTAGTCTCTCCTAATTCTTCAAGGGTGGCAAGAACTAAATATTTGGCTTTAAAAACCACTATCATAGTAGGATTGGTTGTGCTCTTCTTTCGAAATATGGAATATTATGTACTCCATGGATCAAACCAATGGATTTTAAAAAATGACAGGATATAAGCCGGATGGCCTGAATATGCTCATAAGATCTTTCAAATGTTTATCTAAAATGAAGATGATGAGAGCTGTTGACTTTAGGAATTTGAGTATAAGAGGTGCTAGGTATATTTTTTCCTTAACTCTAAGAGTTGTGGTGAGGGTGGGTGGAGTTTTTAGCCATAAAAATATGGTTCACACTTTCTAGCACTAGAAATGTTAGCATTGTTGTACCTACTAACATTTAAGGGGTCTCGCCGATATGTGGTCACAATTAGATGTCACATAGTTTGGGTCACATAGTTTGGGATAGGATGCCCGTCCGAAATACCACACAGTTATCATTTTCTTCAAGGCTTTCCATGTATCTCACTATCAGTAAGAGAGAGGAATGCATATGTGCCTGTGAAAATCAAGGGAGTGCACCTGGTGAATTTTTAGTTGCAGGTGTGTCTAGGTTCTTTTACTACGTAGGGAAGAGGTAAGTGATCCTCTAAGAGATATGAAATATTATCACCCTAGTAGAGACACACAAGAAGATGAAATAATTGTCTAACATAGGCTAAAATAGTCCACAAACATGCGACGGTCATTGCAACCATTGCAACCATTAGAAACCAGAAATATATATCTAACATCCAGCGGAATAGTCCACACATATGTGATAGTCATGAAAACCATTATCGAACATTCTCAATATGATAAGTACTAAAATAACCGAAGTATTTCAACTACTTTATCAATGATGAAAATAGACAAGAATTACAAACATTCACAGAACAATCTTACAAATATTCATAATCCAAGTATTAAGAACATGTTGGAAATCAAGAATCATATATTAAGTAAAAGTGCCAGGAAATATATACAATAAACACCACTAGCTCGAATATTTGAGCGTTGGAGACAGTACCTGCTCCCCAAAAGAGCTAGCCTATCTCTCTAATATCTTGCGAGAGGAGCGAAGGTGAAAATTTATTTTCTCATATAATGAGGGTGTTTATGTAGCCAATGGGGGTCGGGGAGGGGGCGATGGGGGTGATGCTTCACCTTCCTTATGATTATTTGACTACCCTTATGACCGTTTGACTTCCCATGAATTTTATACTTTATATGACACTTTAAATTTTGTACATTTCCCTTGGAATTCCAATTTACAATATATTTTGGAATATAAATTTACATCATCCAGAGAAATGGTGTGGAACATGGTGACTTATGACATGACATGTCATGCCACTCATAACATTGATTATATGATGCCATGGAAATGTCAAGTCATTATTGTTGCTTCTTGGTTTATACCTTCTTGAAATATCTTATGTCTTCCTCCATATGGCTTACAGATAAGGAGTCATCAATGATATTAGGTCTCAAGCTAGATTTGGAAACTAACATCCATTTTGTTTCTCATGATTGATCAAATTTCATAATCAAATAAAAAGTTGTCCTTTATCATGCAATACTTCTCCAACGCCTCATTCATCTTCCTAAAATGGAATGATAGAGTATTTGTATATGAAATTTACTCATAATAAGTCAACATCAATCTAAAAAGCCGTTAGGTTAAGATGTTGCATGATGATCCACTGATTGAGTTAGAACTAGGTGATAGGATAAAGGAGAGGCTCGGTGATTTTGAAATTATGAATCTTAAGAAGACAAGGGTTGAGCTTGGAGCTTGAGACTGTGCAATGCACAGTTCAATCTTAGACTAAGAAAATAAATTGTGCAATTTGGGAGCTCAAGGAGTTACGATGAGATATTGAAGAGTAATTTGTCCAAATATGTATTTCTAGAAGGTAGAGGAGGCCAAGTGATTTCAAAATTGTATAGTTCAAGAGCTCAAGGTTGAGCCTTGAGCCTTATGACTGCACAATGTGCGATATTTACTAGGAGAGAGAGGGAATTTGCACAAATTTTGAAGTCAGCAGTTGGGATTGAGCATTGTGATTGTTCATTGCAAAATAATAGGAGGCAGGAACTACACATTACTTAGTGCGGAAAGGTAGGGAAGAAACTTTCATATTTTAGGAGGGTGTGATTAGGCTAATTTTCTTGGTCATGAAATTTCATGAATTTAAGTAAGTGTGGTATTGGTGAAGCCATTATGAACAATGATCATACTTGAGTGTGATCACACACATATAACACTTGATGACACAAAATATAATATCTATAACACATAAACAACACACTTCCCTTATTGCGACATTTGTGTGATAACTTACGACAAGTGCGACACCAAATATATGATTTGCAATGATAGCGACGACACTTATGTGAGAGTGCTTAAAACATTGGAAATGAGTGTAATGAGCATTTAATTGAGAGGATCAACTCATTTACATGAATATAACCTAGTGACCCCATGTAAACACTATTTTATACGATGTGAGACACTTAACATGTGAAAAGATGACATTTTGGTTTTCTTAAAAAAAGGACCAAAACACTTAGAGAAAACAAATGTAATGAGTTTTAATGCTTGCAATGACAATATGCAAGAATAAATGAGGCTAAAAAATTTGGGTGTAGGCAAACATTTTGGAGGGTGTTGTAGCATGGACAAAAATTCCATTTCCAAAACTCACTGCAACATATTATTACAACTCTCAGTAAAGTGGCCACTACTACAACTATAGACAATTGTTTCCATTCATGATCTTAGCAACACAGTTTCCATCCAAAAAATTTCCAATTTTCTCAAGAAACCAATATCATAAAAAGGGAAAGTGATAAGGGGAATTGGTCACTCACTACAAGAAAAAAGGACATTAGTGAGGGGCGAATATGGTCACCATAAGCTCATTGGTGAGGTTCAAAAGAGCCTTCATCACCAAAAATTTAACGTCACCAAAGGTGGTGTCACCGAAAGTATAGGCGTCATGGTGACATTCAAGGTCTGTCACCAATAATGATTTATAGTGATGGATAGCGACTGTCACCATTTCATATGAGAAATGGTGACACAAAATAGCCCCAGTCACCAAAAAATTGAACATCACCAAAGGTGGTGTCGCCAAAAATATGTGTTGTGGTGACATTGAAGGTCTGTCACGAATATTAATTATAATGACGAATAGTGACTGTCACCATTTATTATGAAGAAAAATGATTTTTTGTGATGGACCTTTCATGCCCGTCACTCTTGGTGCATATAGATGGCTACGTTCATTGAACTTCACCATAAACTCATTGGTGACATCAAGTTTCATCACGAATAATGACTATAATGACAAACAGTGACCCTCACGATTTCATATCAACAAAAAGATTTATGGTGAAGGACCTTTAATGGTCGTCACTATTTATGCATATATATGGTGGCATTCGTTGACCATCACAATTTCATATTTTGGTGAGGGTTGAAAAATGTCACCATAAGCTCATTGGTGATGGTCAAAAGAGCATCGGTCACCAAAAATGGATTGTCGTCATTCCCTATGAATATCAGGGCATGATGGAATCGAACCACCAGCCTCCTGCTTGTAAAGAAGGTGCTTTTCCATTGAGCTAGTACGCTTTAAATAATTAGAATTTAAACTAGCAATTGCCCCTAAAGGTACAAAGATACACCAAAGGAATAGAAAATCTAGGAAGATCAAAAGTTGCTAGAAATAATATGTTCAATATACATAATAAAAATAAAATAAGAATAACTTTTGATATAATCTAAAAAAACATGTACTACATAGGAGAATAACTAGAAACCACAACTAGAAACTTGAATCACAACATAACAATATAAAAGAACATGTAACAGGAAAGGAACAACTCCACATTTTGAGAAATATGAATAATCCATGGGCATGTTCTTATATATTGATATAGATAACTAAATAGAAATCTAGATTTATGAAATTCAAGTATGACACAAGAATTTCTTGAACAAATATCAATATGTAAAATTGCATTTTTTGCAGTTGGATTTACCTTGTATAACCTCAGGAAAGCATTTCCACAAAAACAACCAATAAAAATAACATGGACCTCAGGAGCAATTGTGCAGGGATAAAATATGAAGGTAAAGCACTAGAGAAGTATTCAAATAAAATGATGAAAAGCATATCTAGAAAGAACTGGGAACCCTCTGAAGTAAACCACACATTTATCATCATGACTAGTACACTTGCAAAAGAAGATTTGAATAAATTATGAACTATTCCACCAAAAAAAAGTGAATTTTTACACTAAAATATAGTTTCAAATTAATCACTAGCATGATGCTAACTTCTCTACAAAAATAGGGAAGTTTCAAGACAGTTTATAATATCTTGCATGGCAATTGTGTTGATATAACCTTGCAAGGAATAAGACCACAACAGTCAACAAGAGTTCCATCATACTTAATACTATTAAAGAGTGGTCAATAGAAAAAGTGAATTGATGGACCTTCATAACTTGCATTGGTTCCTTATGCTTCATCCAACCCTAAAATTTTATACCAAGGCTAACATTTTGAAGGATAATTAAGAAAAGTCACATGATCTTGTGAAATAATATTTTTATCACTACCATTAACTATGATGCAACAGTTTTGCACAAACAAAGCTTCCTTGTCTAAATTGAAGTAGTCAATGATGATTGAGATTAATTGTGGGCTTATAATTGTTTTTTCCATTTTTTTTTGAATTTTTATAATCACCGTACTTAGTAGAAAAGGCATTCCCACCATGGATTGGGAAGTCCACAACAACCACTTATGTAATTGGGATTGTTTACTATAATCATTTTAACCTTCTCCTCCCTTTTGCTCAGCCACTAAAATATTTGTTGAGGACTCTTCGCTTAAGACATCTCCCATTAGAATGGGTAGACCATTAGTGATAATAACAATATTCTTGTAACACTTACACTATCATTACAATTTCTTTTGGGCTAAAATTTAGAATTATGGGTATCTTTTTCATGCCTTGTAAGCAAATGATGATGACAAGGGGAACGAGTAGAAGAAGAGGGATTAGAAAAAATCCACTGAGAGGAGATTAAATTGGTGTTAATGATGCTCCATTTTTAGGGATCGCTTCTGTAACTTGCTTTCAATATTCAAGGCAATCCAAAAATCCTTGCTCCAATGAACTGAGTGCATGCAAATTCCATCTTGGGTTGTATATGAAGCAAGAGACACTTGATAAAATTGAAGCATTAATCCCCGACGATGAATTTTTCTATATACCCATGAAAAATCAATAATAGAAATTTTCAGAGAGGAAGCCATCGCTAAGTAGCTCCTTCCTAAGAGGTTAGAAACATTTTCTAATAACTCATTTGTAGAATCCATCAAAATCACCCATCAAGCACCACATTGCACACAACATGTTGAGTTGTGGGAGAAATAATCTTAAATTAGAATGCACCCTTTTGCAAGAGTAATGACATTTTGGAGAAACAAAAATTCCTATGATAAGTGATATAATTTCTAGAGGTATAGAAATGCTTCCAGCAGATCATGAGGTTGGTCCAGACCCTAAGAGATATCTAGGGAACAACCCCAAACCCGAGTATCTCTGAGGTTATGGCATAAACATTGAGAAGGAATGTGAAGGAAAAAGTCTTGCAATCAGAATAAACTAACAGGATAACTACAAACCAAGAGTGACAAATTTATAGACAATTCCTTAGTCTAAAGAGGGTAGAAGCTCATGCAACACTAGAAGCTTATTTTATTGGGAAAAGAGAATGCTATGTGCATCTTGTAGATGAAAACTGCTTTTTCACATGATGGGAAAAAGGGCTTGCAAAAATATGCCCTGTGTGTAGCATCAATGCACACAACGTTCTCTTTTTCCCGATGCACTAACCTTCTAGTTGTGGCAAAAGAACACTTGGGTCACAGTAGCAAGGCTTTCAGGAGCAAGCACTTACCAATTCTTCTACAATTTGAACTATTTTACTAGAAATAGATCTTGGACCTATGATAAGATGTGAGGTGTTTCCACTGCAAGACATCAAGCAACATGTTTAGCATTCAGAGCTGACAAAATTGGGAAACACCTTGACCAGGGAGAAACAGTCAGAAAGAAACAAACAAATAATAATAATAATAACTCTAGATGATTATAAATAAGACACCCTGCTATCATTGCACTCGAGGTGCATGCCTTCACTTTTTTATTTTTCATTAGAATTTCCACAAAGTCCATCCAATCCTAGCCTGTCACATTTTTGCATTTAGCAATAGTTAAAGCCTTTTTAAATTGGTCACATATGAATCCCTATGGACATCTGGTATTAAACATGCCATACATAGAAATTAGGAAGCCAAAACAAGTAAATGCAATGTTTCAAATGTAACTTCTTATCAGGAATTGTTAGTTACAGTAACAAAAATGGTATGCCAATTGCATAAGCAATATGTATCTCCTATTGAAAGGCTGGTTTTAATCCTCGTGTGAGCCAAAATCTCAATAAATAGCAACATAAAGAACTAATATGCAGTAGAATTCTTGTATAAAATATTTTATAAATGGGAAAGGTAGTGAATTATGGAATAGCCTATCATGCGTACTACCTATTTAGTTTCTTACCCTCGAATATCTACTATCATTTTCAGTTTCTTTATTATTTGGGTACACTGCTTATTTTTTTATATAATTATAGTGATATAGTTGTCTAATAGTTGGCCATATTATGATAGGAACCTCATCAATATAGGAAATCTAGTTTTTTACTAAAAATGAGAGCAGGGAATAAGGAAAATCATTGAGACAAGGTAAAAATATGCTTTAAAAATTCTTATTGGGATGTATATTATTTGGAGTTAAATAAAAATTATGATTATTTGCAGTAATTCTATGGATGTTGGAAAATAGTCATTTAAGAAAGTATTGTCACTGCAACACCTCTACAATGTAGTTGTAGATCCTTTTTCACCTTGTTTCCTATTTTCCGCATTGGGTTGTAGTGGTAGCATGATGCGTGCATTAGATATTTTCTTCCAATGTTATAGTGAACCTGGTATTTTCAAGAGGGTCACAACTTGTTAGGAAAGAACTTATTTTCTCATAACAGGCGTTCCTCGAAAAAATTGGTCAAGAGGCCAACCTGCAAGAAAAAATAATAATATATATTGTGACTTCCCCAAAGCTTGAAACTTATTCACTCGATGATAATTCACTTGTCAGTCAATAATATAGCAACCTTGAGAAACCAAAACACAGTGGTGACTTGCAGGTCATGTTTTCATTATGCTAGTACAAGATTAACCTATTCAGAGGCCTACCATATGCAAAAAAAGAGATTTGTAGAGAAGATTTCCATGTGCACTATTGGAATTGTATTCCATGTGCACTATTGGAATTGTAGGACAACTGAAATAGTTAGTTTATATATCTTTGGCGATTTTCAATTAGGAAAGAAGCCCTTAAAATGTACATCCATCATAAGACTAGGCCGAGTTTAATCTAGTCAAGTGTGTTGCTACTTGCACACACTTGTTATTTATTTTTCTCGTCTTAGGCCTTAGGAAATTGACATAGTAAATCTATAAGAGTTCCCAAAATAATTTTCTAAGTGAGATGGAAGACATGTGAGAAAATTCAAGTTGGCCTATCTATGTTCACCCATTATTGGGCTTCTTTAGGATTAATAGTTGAGGAACTTTTTTCTGCACTGTGAGACTAAGAAAGTATGCCAACTTGAAATATTAAATAACATTGCAACACCATGAGATTTATCTAGAATTACTGAAATTATGCTCACTAGTTTAGCGTATAAGTAGGAGACATCTTAGAAACTTCTTAATATCATGTTGCATAAAGAATTGCCTCGAACCTATGTTTTTGAGGCAACTGATATACTGCCCAAATCATGTCCTCTAGGATACAAAGTTTTCACATTTAGTATTTGAGAGAGTGAATGGGTATCATGTTTACATGGATTGATACATTAGTCCAATTTATATTTTCTTATCTTTTCCTAAAGGCTAATATCATTAAATGTGAACATGAGAGTGGGTGCCCTCACATTTGAAGAGAAAAATCTAGAGGGATTGTGTTAAATACCATTTAAGTTAATCATTATACCCGCATGCTTAATGGAAATAAACATTTCATATGATTCATGTCATATTTTCCTAAGGTTTGAAAACACTAAATTTTAAATTGCCAACATGTCCTTTATGAGAGTGGGTTACCTCACAACTAAAGAGACAAATATAGAGGGATTGTGTTAAAGACCATTTAATTTAATCATTCTACCCTCATGATTAATGGAAATAATCATTTCATATGATTCATGTCCTATGTTCCCAAGGTTTGAAAACACTAAAGTTTAAACTCCTAGCATCTCATAATTCCCTCTAGTTGAAGGAAGAATAAATTTGAAAAGAAACATTGATCTCCAATAGTGACTCGTACCTTTCTTATTTCACCTTTGTACTTGATAATTTGATGGCTTAGGATTTGAACCTCAAATAAAGTGGCAGGTTCAACATATAATTGAGGTTGTTTGAACTTTTGGGAAACTATCTAACGATGAGTGCTTTCAATGTCCAAGATTATAATGATACATTTTATATGAATCTCTTAGCTTTCACTGTCTTAATATTTTTGAATATTGATCTTATTAGAAATTGTAAGTTAAAGGTAAATTTTATTGAAAAATCTAGAACACCTATGGGATCATAGGTATGGGCACCTAAACTTGACCTATCTCTCTTAGTTGGCATGAGAGAAACTAGTAGATGGACTTCTTAACATTCTGTAGAAGATCTACAGATTTTGTATAGCTTGTTAGGCAGGGAAGCTACATTGAATACAATTTTATGAAGGACAAGCTTGGAGAGCATACAAGGTACTTCAATTGTTACTTTCAGACATATATGGACCAATGAACATGACATCAACCACTGGTGCTAGGTACTTGCTCCGTTTGTTGATTATTTCAATAGAAAAATGTGGGTATATTTTCTATAATTAAAATATGATGTGTTTAATTAATTTCAAAAGTTCAAAGCATTAATAAAGAAACAGTTAGGTTGTCATATTGCCTCTCTTAGATATGATACTGGTGGGGAATTGTACTTAAAATATTTCAATAAATTTTGTGCTAAACATGGGATCCAAAGACAATATACTACACCTTACACTCCACAACAAACTGTATTGGTTGAGAGGCAAAAATATACTATCACAAAGATGGCTAGGTGTAAGTTGCAGAGGAAATGTTCACAATAGTATACCTATTGGATGGATCTCCCACAATGGCGACGAAGTAGAAGATCGCAAAGAACCATGGTTTGGAAGAAAGTCCAAGTAAGTCATATTAAGGTTTTTGGTTCTATTGCCTACACTTGGATTCTAGCTAAGAAGATAACCAAATTAGACCCAAAGAGCAAAGATAGTGATTATAGGGTACAACAACACTATAAAAGGTTTATAGGCTGATTGATATTGACAATGATAAGGTAAGCTTCAATAGTGAAGTTGTTGTTGATGAGGAGAACCTAATGTTCTAGCTAAGATTCTGAAGTTGGATCTTCTACAAAATGTTCTATAACCAACTTCAACTATAGATTTTGAACCTTATAAAGGTTCCAAGGTTCCCTTGGAAATATCCCTTTCAGTGATGTCATCTACAGATGATGAAACTCCTGATATCGTTAATGAGGGAGTGTCCACAACATTAACCATGTTTCATGATGACTTATTTGGCAATAATATCTTTCCACATTTTGTCGAATTACTAAATGAACCACAAGGATGGGCTGCAAAATCACGCTCTGGCAGTGAAGAATGAGGAACTATTTCTATAGCTAGGTCAAAATTAGCCCCTCCATGAACAACTTTAATTGTCTTATGTAGGGCTTCCATTAAAGTAGTTGTTGAGGTAGATGATGAAGTCTGACTCAAAATTATCTCCTCCACTTGCCTATGAGAAACACTAAGTTTAGACTCCTATGCAACCACCTCTCCTTTTGAATCCCTTTCCATATTTGAAGAGCTTCCTACCAATGACACATGTTGTTGCATCTGCCGCTTTTTAGGCTTGTGATCAGATTTTTTCATCTTATTTGAAAATTCATTTGTTGAAAGACCAGTTTCTTTTATATATATATATATTTTTTTTTACTAGTATGATGATCTAATCAAGTCTCAAGTGAAAAAAATATAGAAAAAATTGAAATCGTACCATCAGAGAGATCGCATGTTGTCATAGTAGGCATGCTCGCTGGTGACAATTTAACTCCATCAGTTTTATCTATATTCAATACTTCAGATGAAGGACTGATGGAAAATTGTGATCTATAATTTTTTTCATTGTTGAAAAATGCAACTACAAGAGAACTTGATTAATTTCCAAGAGATTTTGGCAAGGAGTTTTTCTTTCCATCCAAAACTTGAACTGGAGCAAGAGTGGTTTCTGAAGCCTATGGGGATGGTTTCAATATATCCAACATCTCACCAGAATGGATTGTAGCCAATTTATTTTGTCTTTTTAATGGGCGTGAATCATTTGATATGCTGGTTTTTATATTTAAAGGTTGATGAAAGGTAGATGAAATGTTACCATATGACCCAGCTAGCATCGATGAGTAGAAATTAATTGGGCATGAACCACTTAATGAAACATAACCTAAAAGTGGAGATATGCATGTAGGCAAAGATGCTAATGGAGGAATGGAATCTTTAATTGATGACACAACATCAAAGAGCAAAGCAACAAAATAAAATCATTGTGGAAAGAAATATGCAAAACTTGTTGATATTTTACATATCAAATATGCTCCAAGTATGGGCACAAACATGACAGTTGAATTTTCAACTCTCTAGGCTCTTGTTAATGTGGTCAACTAAGATTATGTCAAAAAACTAAATATTTTGGGGGATTCAAAACTTGTTGTGGATTGAGTCTGCGACAGAGTCAGCATATTGGCCCCTCATTTGGCTCACATTTTTCAAGGTATCAAACAGGTCTACAACAATTTGGATTGGTTCTCTTGTGGCCATATATACCATGAACTAAATACCCTAGCAGACAAGCTCTCCAAGGAGGCTCCCCAACTTATTCCACAAGTTCTAGAAAACCAAGAGTATACGAATAATAATTTTGTGGGGGTTGTTGCCTTCCACATATAATTTTTTGTCTCACTTATTGCTATATTTTGTTATTATATATGTAAAAAATCCAATGATATTATCTGAAAAGTGATAGGTATTTTTTTTTTCTTTTAAAAGTTCGAAAAATATATAATTCGAACAAAATTTTATTACTAGAAATCAATCAATTACTTATACATACCACTAAAAGTGGAAAAAGCTGTATAACCTTTGATCACCTTGATCATCAAGTACACTAGCAACCTCAGCAATGGGACTCTAATAACATCCGCAAAGATCCAAATTTGACAAAGCACAATTTAATGAGTATTGATTAGTCAAAATTACCGTGTGGAGCAACTACTCATGTCGAAATGATGGTATATTGGATTAGGTTTGGGTTTCACTTGCATTTGAAAGAGTGAACACAATGTGGATAAAAAACATTGACTACACTAGGAACCTCGACAATGGGGTTCTAATAACATGGCCAAAAATCCAAAATTGACAAAGTACAATTTAATTAGCATTGATTAGTCAAAATTACAATGTGGATCAACGACTCGTGTTGAAATGATGGTATATTGGACTAGGTGAGGGTTGCAATAGCATTGGAAAGAGTGAACACAACATGAATAAAGAGTCACTTGGGGAAGGAATACAAGGAATCACAGTCTTGGTTGCACATATAGGGATGGTCAAACAAGAAGGTAGAAGAATTTGGGACACCATACAAATTGACAACTCATTTTTTCTAAGATACATCCAAAAGCACATTTTTTTATAGTGAAAAACTTAAAACACTCCTTTTGGAAAATGAATCCTTCACATTCGGTAAAATTTTCCATCTATATTTCCCACAGAGATATGTAGAGAAATTTTTCTTCAATCGTCGCAAAAAGGGGAAAAATAAAAAACCCTTTAGGGGAAATGCATTTCCCTCCATGTTTCACCGAATTTCCCAAAAGAGATGTGGAAAAAGGTTTCTTGGAGCATCCTACAAGAAAAATACACCTTGGGAACATGGGAAACATGGAGGTGCCCCCTGCCACCCTAAGGGACACATCCCCATATAACAATGGTTTTTTCATTCATTTAGTGGCATTTCTGAGTCATTATTGCTCATTTGTTTATGAATACAAAGTCTATCATATATTTCTATGTTGAATGGTAAGCACATGTCGAATTCGTATAACAAGAGGAGCTGCTTCAGATAGAATCAAGGCCAAGGCCTGACAATTGGGACTAAACTTTCATAGTTTAAATATAAGCATGTGGACAAAAACACAGTGGAAATTCATTATAATAAAGAGACCTTACAAAACCATATTTTCTTGATGATCATAGAGGCTTTGGTATTTAACTTGCACTAATCATAGCATTACAAGATCTCATTTTCAGATACTTCCAAAAGTCTCCCTTGAAAATATTACTTTTATTTTAACAATCAAAGAACTTCTATAACAATTATTGTTGACTAGTGTAAAATTATAGCTCTAAAAGAATGGAAGGTGCTATGGGTTATATATAACACGTAGAAATCAAGAAATGAATAATTAAGAAGTTATGTTAGCCCAAATCATGGTATAAACTGACTAGTATTAAACTTTTTCCACTTCATACCATCACACTAGTGTGTTTGTAGCAAAAAATTAGTACTTTTGAAGGGATAAGTATGGAATTGTAAAAGAAAATATCTACAGTGAAAAATTTTCAGTTTTAACCATAGATATAAACTTAAAACACATTTTGGATAAGAGGTACATACTTGTTCAATGCTGAGAAAAATTCTATAAACTGCAATGCTGATCCAATATCATTTTATGAAAATTCTATGCCTGCAATCAACTGCATTGGCTTCCCTTGAGGCACATTTATTTCATCCATCTGTTTCTTGTCTTTGCATGTCTTCTTCTTCAAATTTACTTTTTCTTCAACAACCTCTAAATAAAAATCAGATACAGAAATAGACTAATCATTGATCCCCTTGATAACGTCTTTCTTTCCAAGTTTGTCTATATTGCTTGATTTTATTTTCTTTATTTTCTTCACATCGCCCTTTGAAACATGTTATCTTTCTATTGGCATCAGATTTCCAGTTACAATTAATTTTAGAGGAATGAATTTTTTATTTATTTTGGGTTTCTTTTAGCCCCTTTTTTCCCCTTGAGAGGCCCTGTGGTTCCAAGAATAGCCAGAACAATTTGTGTGTTTTTACTTACAGGAAAATCCAAGAACTTCATTGAAGGCCAGAATGGGATAGCTAATGTAAATTAAGCCAAGACGACCTTTGAACCATGTGTAAATATATATTTTTCAGTAATTGAATTCTTTTCAATTTTTTGTGGAGATTGACTGAACCTGCGTAAGCAAAATAATCTTCTTTGTGTGGACTTATGCATGATAATATACCTATTATTGTAGCTTTATGTGGTAGGACTTGTAAATGAAAGGTATAACTGATGTGTTGAGTAAGAAAATTTGTGGAAGGATGAGCCCAAGAAAAAATGGTTTAATTTTAATACATTGAATCTTAAGATAAAATCGATCTTATTCACTGACCTACGTGTGGACCAATTTCTAGATGAATTTGTTTATGTCTAGTTTATGGCTAGATAATTGTTGAAATGTTCTCAGCCTGGGGTGCGAAAAATATCTTGAGGATGTGAGCGTAAAACTATTATGCATGGAGTGATCATGATATTCGAAAACATTGGAGTGATGCTAAAGAATGTTGCTAAGCGTTTACTGTGTGTATTGTGAAATATTATGTATGGGAGGCAACGAAAATTCAATGGAAATGCCTCTGTGGTCTAGAGAGTTGGATAATATTACAATAAATTGACATCAATTTCCATTAAGGATGATTAAATTACGCATCTGGTGATCTGATCGATAGAACTAGCCTTGAAAGCCATGGATTAGCAATTAAACTACGAAATTTCTTTGTCTCAGAAATTTTTTATCATCGTTAGATGATTTATCACATTTACCATTCTAAAATAATAAGAAATCTATGAAATTGGAAATAGACAGACTGAATGAAATTTATAAAAACATAAATAGAGGGGTTTTCTATTTACATTGTATTTTCCCTAACGATTAAAGAAAAACGTGTATAGATTTCAGCGTTTACATTGTAGCTTATACACTAATAACATATATACAAAAGGAAAGTGTTACCCAACTACCACTTGTCACATAGTTGATCAAATTAGCATGTGGTAAAATTTCTACCATACAAAGAAATCATTTTGTAACTAGATGGAACCATCATAATTTCATGTTTGACCATCAAACTCTTCATATAGTTCAAAAATTTTTATAAGTATTAAAAATAGATATGAACAAAGTATTGAATCAATTTATTTAAATATAAAATCTATTTTCTGATTGTAAATTAACATATGCAATAAAATTTCTTATTTTTCTTCATCGATGGTGTGGATTGACTATCGTGCTGTTCTTACATTGAAAATTTCCCATCTCATGAGGTAGGTCCCCCTCCTCAGCCAACTATTTTGTGTACATTGTGGTATGGATTTCTAAAACTGAGTGTTTTTCGATACCTATGCTGGCCTTTTTCCTTGAAGAGATTCTTCTCCAACTACTAAGGTTCCCCAAGGTTAAATGGGTTGTAATTACAAGGAAACAAAAATTATATTCCTATCACCAAAAATCATATAAGGTGTATTCCAATTACAAACAATTTCTTCCAGTTATAAAATAAAATAGATATTTTATCCCAAGATTACAAAAAAAGGAAAAAAAAACTCCTTCCAATTACATAGTAAGATAAGAAAATGGCCTTCTAATTACACAAGAAAAATCCTCTTCTTTTCCAATTCTTCAATGAGAAAATATTTTCTTTGAAACTATTCAATGTTCCTTCTAAATAAAATTTGTCTTCTAGTTACACAATGACACAAAAACTTCATTTCCAACAACACAGGTGAACAAAAATCCTCTTTCTAGTTACAAAATAAGTCACACTAAGTTTTAATAGCTACCTTTCATCTATGTTTTTTCATTATTATAACATTAGCTTAATGATTGTAAGACCATGCATGCTTTATAGAAAATGTGCAAGATTTTGTCGCTATATCCATTCCTCTATTATTTCTATCCCACCTTCATTTCTATTTCTATCTCCCTCCCTCTATGGCTTCCTCTCTCCTTCCCTATCCCTTCCTCACTCCTTTAATATATGTCTCCCCATCCCCCATCAATCCTTCTCCCTCACTTAAACACTCCCAATATATTTTATCTCTATTCTTACCCCTGCATCTCCCCACTATCTTTATCACTATCACCCTCCCTCGATCCTTCTCTCTCTCTCCCCCACACTCCATCACAAACTCTCTCCCCATATCCCCAATCATCGTAATTTACTCTATATGTTACTTTCTCTCTTCTCCACCCTCCACTCTCCACCTCTCCCCTTATGCTTATCTTACTCTCTATCTCTTCTTCCATATCTATTTCTGTATTCTACCAATCTATATCAATTTCTATCTCCGCTCTCTCAACCTCCCTTCCTCAATTATCTCTCTCATTCTTCCTTATATATTTTCATCTCCCTCCCTCTCTCTATACCACACATTCCCTCTCTATTTATCTCTTTATCTATATATATATGTATTCTTCCCATTCCAATATATCCATCCTTCTCTCTATCTTTCTTTATGAATCTCTATATCCACCTCTCTCTCATTTCTTCCCTTTATATGTCTCTCATCCTACTCTAACAATCCCTCTCTCTCATCAATAAGTCACCCTTCCCTCCTTCTCTCTCTCCAACTTTCCTCTCTCCTTCCCTTTACAACTTTCTCTCCCACCAACTCTCAATATATGTATTTCCATTTACGTAATCTTTTTTACCTCTTTATATATCTCCCTTTGTCTCTCCTGTTCTCTCTCCCTCTCTCTCTCTCTCTCTCTCTCTCTCTCTCTCATTAACTCTTTATCTCTTTATTCTTCAACTCTATGTCCCTATCTATCTCTGATCTCTCAATCTCCCTCCCATCCTTTTCTCTTTCATCCCTCCATGTATTATTCTCTATCTCTCTCCACCCCGATATATATATATATATATATATATATATATATATATATATATATATATATATATATATATATATATATATATATATATACTTCCATTTACATATTTATCTATGTTTATTTATCTCTCTTGCCCTATATTCCCTTATCTCTCTCCCTCTCTCCTTATCCTTAACTCCCTCACTATCTATCTTCATCTCTTCTTCATCACTCTCTCTCTTTCTCCATTTCTCACTCTCTATTTTTACATTTTTATTCTTCCTTCTTTCTCCTATTACCTCTTTATCCCCCTCTTTATATTTCAATTATCTCCATTCTGACCTCTTTCCTTCTCTCTCACTCTATCTATGCTTCCCTTATTCTCTCTCTATCTGCATCCATATTTATTTGCATTTCCCATCCCTCCCTCTATAACTCTCTCACACACACACACACTATATATATATATATATATATATATATATATATATTTCCTTATCCATATATCTCTCTCTCCCTCTCTCTCTCTCTCTTATCCTTCCGATCACTCTCTCTACTCTATATACCTCTCACTATCTCCCTCTCTCTCTCCCCCCCACTATATATATTTATTTCCATTCACATATATTTCTATGTCTTTCTATGTAGAAATTATAATGTAGAATTGAAATTGCTCATGAAATTTTAATCTAAATCACAAGAGACAATCCTACACTACTCCTCTACGGAATTCAATTGAAAATTTAGAATATCAACCATAAACATGAAATGATAAATAACACACATGAACACAGTATATTTTCTAGGGGAAAGAAACTGCTAAAAACCCTTTATCTACCCATGCATTAATATGATGAATAGAGATGTATTAAAATTTTTAGCTCAATCTGAGCTCAAACTGCAAGTTGATAACTTATCTATTTTCTCACTGAAAAGCTCTGAACCATACTTATTCAATTTCCGCCTCTTATTGAGCCTTTATTTCCTTGCGCAATTCCTGATAAATTAGGCCCCTATTATTTAGTAATTTCCTCCAAAATTCTTGTTGAATTCCCAAGTTCGATTATCAGACTACATGCAACACATGTACACTGAGGACTAGTCGAAAAATGATGTTACACTACCTTTGAATCTTCACCACTTGTAGGGAACACTAATTCTTGGCACGCGCTAAGTATTTTGGGTTCATTTATCAATTAAATATATGATCGATGAGTTCTAATATTTTTCCACGGCACAACTTACCTTGCACGAGTTCCTCCAATCACTATAACTAGTTTAATAGAAAAAAAAAATATTTAAATTAAATAACTCACCTTGATTGATACAAATTAGAAATCACACCTAATTTACTGGAATCCAACTCCTCTAAATATAATTTATTGTGTTGACTAAGTGAAAACAACCATGTCACACATGTTAACTATATCCAAGTTGTCTGGTTATCTGGAAATTCTAATTTTCTCAATTTAACCAAGGAAAAATCAAATTCAAACTTTCTTGCTACATTTTTCAACACTCTCTCTTAGAAAGAAATCGACTATAAACCCTGCACCTATGGAACTCGTAGTTCCTCCTAATTTTTTTTTTTTCAAAATTTCATCAGCTTGTTCCTCTATCGGAATGTATTGTAGCAACATTATCCACCTCTACACACAGTCTCATAAATGGTGATACCACATATATATATATATATATATATATATATATATATATATATATATATATATATATATATATATATATATATGCCTGTATTGATCATTTAATACCATTTTCTAATATATTTTGATGCAATTTGAATTATCACAATAGATCATAGTTGGATCGATCATCTCACCAAACAACCCATCAATTATCGTTCTCATGAAGACCGCCTCACGTATTGCTTGACTTGCGAGCATGTATTCTACTTTTATTGACATCAATGCCACAAATATTTCCTTCCTGCTACACTAGGAAACTATTTTGGACCCAAAACTCAAAATTCCACCTGATGTACTCTTTCAGTAGGATGGATTATTTTCCCAATCTGCATATTTGAACCCACATATATTCACTCCCTATGTCCCTCTGTACCATACTCCAAATAGGGTAGTGCATGTGAGTTATTGTAAAACATGCTTAGTTTTGTTCCAAACTAATTTGGTTTTCCTAACCATTTCTTTTCTCAGTTTGTTGATTGCATAACATATATGTACTCATGTGTTCACAAGATACATTAGTGAACCCTCTAGGTTCCAGTAAATGGTAGCATCCACTTCTTCACCTGAAGTGGCATCCTTCTTCCTCCAGTTGGTAAATAAATGTGTATCCATGGGCTTACAATTATCCATGTGAAACCTCTATAGTACATCATTTGCATACTTTCATTGACACAAAATAGCTACCCATCACCTTGATATACTTCCAATGTGAGAAAGTAGTGCATAAGACCCATTTCCTTCATTTCAAATTCCCTTGAAAGGTCCTCCTTGAAAGATTTGATTAGCCACTAATCACCAGTTAAGATAAAATCATCAACATATAAAACAATAATAAGAAATTTACCTTCTACTAAGATATGATAGAGGTTTGCATCTGCTTCACTTTTGTTGAAGCCCAAACGAGTGGGATAACCGTCAATCCTAGTGTACGAAGCACGTGGTGTTTATTTGAGAATATATATTGCTCTCTTGAGTATGCACTCGTGAAAATATTGATCAAATACATCAAAACCTTTTGGTTGCTCGATGTACATATCATCCTTAATAACCCCATTAAGAAATATTTTTTTTACATCCATCTAGGGGATCTTCCATCCAATCTTCCCTCATAGTGATAAAAATGATCTAATGAATCAATACCTTGCTACAAGTGAAAAGGTTTTATCACAGTCAATTCCCTAAACTTAAGAGAATCTATAGGCTAGAATTTTTTCCTTATATTTCTTTATTCTTCCATGTGCTACATGCTTAACCTTTAGGATCCAATTTAACCCACAATTCATTTATCTTCCATTCTTGGGACAACTTCCCAAACATTCTTCTTTAAAAATTATTTATACTCATCCACCATTGGATCAACCCATTCAAGTTTCTCTATTGATTTATAAAAATGGGATGGATCATTCTATACAATCTCAATCATTAGAGCCATGTAGCCAATGTATCATTCTTATGACCCCCTTTGCCTATGCAAGTTTGAAATAGCTCCCACATTATTCCTCCCATCCTGAAAAAGTCTATCAACATCCCCAACTATTTTTCTACCTTATCTAGATGGCTTTGATAAAGTGGATCTTTCCACTCTGTGCTCCTAAATTTGTGGATACTCTATAACTTGCTAAGGCTCCTCCTTTTGAGCTAAAATTTCCTCTTTTGGTGGGATCTAAATCCCCTTATGAAGAGAGCACCACATGACTTTCTCCTCATCAAAAATTACATCACTTCACACAACTGACATTATGAGTGAATGTGAGTACACACAGTAGTTTTGTGAAGTTTCTATGTAACCCAATCATACCCCCAACTCTAATGCAGGCTCTAGCTTCTTCCTTGATTCTTTGGAGACATGACAGTAAAAAAATTATCAAAAAATTTTGAAGTGTGACACATCCGAATTTTTCCCTAAGCAAGCCTCTTCCATTGTAATGAGGACTCTAGCTATCAAGGTATAATGATATGTTATATGCCTCTTCATAGAAATGTAGTGGTAGGCCTTGGTCATGCAACATAGCCCTTGCAACTCCTATAATGCTATGATTATTTCTCTGACCTACCCTATTTTGGTGTGGGTTGTTGGGTGCTATAAAATCTCTTCCAAAGCATTATTTCACAAAAAAATTCATGAGTTCATTCAAAATTTACTCGCATCCATTATCGTTGGTAGGAACCTTTACCTTCTTGCAATTTTCTTTCTCAACTACTGCATGGAATTCTATGAACTTGGAGAATGTTCGATATCTATTTGGCATGAATAAAATCCAACACTTCCTTTAGAAGTATTTAACACAAATGAAAAAATATTTATGTCTAGTAGTGGGGGTTTTCAAGAAAGTCCACATACATCAGAGTGGATCCTTCCAAAAACAACATGTTCTTTGTTATCCCGATCATGGAATTTGGATTTTACATACCTCCCCAAGGTATGTCATTTACAAACATCCTACTGAACAAGTGCTCATTTAGGGAGGTGAGTGGTTATTTTTTGCATAATCTTCAAGGAACCATGATGCAAATGTCCATGTCTTCTCTGCCAAAGTTCATCAACATCGTGATTATGCACTATCACCTCATTACTACTCAATGCAACACAACATTCCACATCTAGCTTATATAGGTTCTTTACACGAACCTTTATCTACTTCACCTATTCCATGGCTATGTGTTTTAGGAAATATTTCTCTTTTCTTAGGATCAGATCATAACCACAATCTTCCAAAACTGCAACAAAGATGAAATTTTTCTGTAGGCCTAGAATGAACATGACATCTTAGAGCTTGTGAGGGGATGTTGTCTCCCTCTAAAAGGTGATTGTACCAATATTTGCGGCATTGTACCTTCTATCATCCTCCAGCTCAACGTGCATGTTGGTGTCTAGATATGAATAAGATTCAATCCTTTTTCCACATAAATTATCAACCCGAGGGCATTATTTATTTCAAGACTAACAACAAAGTATATGCAGATACAAGCACATGGACCCCTGTAGATCATAGGTTTAATCTATAACACAAATACCACTGTAACAAAAATGAAATGAACTATAGAAATAAAAGGAATCCACAAAAATTAATGTGACTGTAACAAAAATTAAAGAATCACACCAAACACAATACCGCAAAGAAAGGAAAGAAGAACGAAGCACCTGATCACAAGAGTGGGCCCAACTCTTGGATCATGGCTACGGAAAATCAAAGATTACAGGGGAAAAAACAAGCTACTATGTATTTAATTAAGGATAAAAAGATTAATTACAAAGTCTGTGTATCCGAAAAGGGTCTCTTGATTAACATCCCATAGGCTTCTTTATACAATAGTCCTGAGACCCCCAATTCCTTCCAACGACTCCATTGTTAGAAAAATACATATTGTTACAAAGACAACTGGATTTCCCAGAAATAAACCATAAGAAATCCAAAGATAGCGCTAATACATCCATGGTTGTCACGCTGTAGTAGAAACTAAGGAAGACGCTAGAAATGATGGGCTGTGCCTTGACTTGCGACTGCAATGCACCTATTGTAGCCAAATCTGAAGAAATATAGGAGTTAATATGTAAAAAGGTAAAACCTCGATGAAAAATACATCATTAATAAAATATCCCACAAAAGATAGGAAGAATGGTTTTACCTCATGCTTTTAAGATAAATAATGGCACAAAGAGATAGAAAGATAAGGTAAAAATGAGAGAAGAAAGTATACAAATACGATGCCCAACAGCTCCCCCCAACTGATATATCTGCATGTCCTCATGCAACTCGTTGTCTCCTCAGATCTAGATTGGACTGATTGTGATTGGCATTAACCTATGTGAGGTCATATTCTGTAGCCATCTCTATCCCTGGTGGCTTATATCCTTCTGTCAAAACAACGTCTTTCCACCAGTCGGGTTCAACGTTATAAGTAGGAGTATACTGTTTAGCTAACAACCATAAAAGGAGAAATTGAAATATTAATCCCATCCATATAACCCCACAAGTATGAATACATGAAAGATAACACGGCATTCTTTCTAAGGAACGTGCAAATTTAGGTGCCCCAAATGGTTCTCCGTGATAGCTGAAGAAGGCAACATCAATATTTGTTGACAATTGTCTAGGGCTTCCTTGCGAAATGTTGTAATCTGGCAGACACATAGGTCATCACACCACTTCAGAGTTTCCATCATGTGTACCTTATGGCCCTTAAGGTATAATGCTTGTTGTAAATGTTCGAGGACTGACCATGCTCTCTTCTCACTATTAATGGTTTTCTGGCTTGATTTTCTTCAAATGTATCCCAGGCCTTTCTCCATTTAATCTGATTGATGGTAAAGGAGGTGAAATCCCTTAAGTGGATGTCCCCCATGAATGGAGCGGGGTTAAAGTACTGATCATGATTTAAATAATACCCATGCATGTAGAGCTCACACAATAAGTGTTGTCCTATAACATCATGAATTTTTAAAATACGGAGAAATTGAATGGGGTCCTCAATTTCATACCAAATATCCTTATATATACTTTTAAGAAAAAAGAAAATAAATTGTTCATGAAGGAATAAGGCATAGCTATGTGCAAGAGGTCTACAGGCCATTACCTGCTGTGCTGGGGACAACATCTTTTCCTTATTTGTCTTTAGCAACTAAACTTGTTCTTCCAACTCTTCTATCCTGGCCTTCTGTTTGGCCTTCTTCAGTCGTGCCTTGTATAACTGATCTATGTACCCTGAAACAAATCCAAAAGCCTACTCTTGAACCCTAGCTATTTCTTTCTTGTGGTCACTTGCTGCATACTGCCATTTTTGAATTTCAGTGGCCAATACAAATTCTCGAACTTCAAACAATTCTTTCATTGGGCCAGTCTGGGTAGCCGCAGTGAAGACTTCAATATTTGGCTTTATTTCCCTCCATTTGTAGATTTTTACCTTCCTTTTAAAATGTGAAACTTGCTTCTTGAAATATCGAACCTCTATTTTCAGTCTCATGGTTTCACTGAATTGTAGCTGATACCTCGTTTTGAGAGGTAACCTTCTTTTCTCACACTGTTTGACCCATTCCTGTTTAAAAATCAATTTAGTTTCTAGACCTACAAGAGGTTCAGAAGGTGGCGGAATGCTACTGACATCCTCTCCATATCCTTTCATCAAACACTCTTGGCTGGGCCCCCGATCCACAGGTCTTTCTTCTTCTACATTTCTTCCATAAACTCCTACTGTTTGGTCGGAAATTTCATTGACCCCTCTATGTTCTGATGTTTCTACAGGAAAAATGTATTCCTGGTGAACCTCCAATTGTTCCAGTTTAGTGGTGTTTGGGCCAACCTTGGCCGTGTCAATAAATTTTAGTACCGAGGAACAACAACTTCTTCCATTAACCATTTGTGTTGAACCCTTGGTTAAACTGAGAGGGGTTGTGAATCAGTTTAATGCAGTCATGTTCTTATTAAAATTTCTTTTATACTCATTCACATCCTCATTTCATGATCAAGTTAATATACAATGGAACAACAATATTAAGAAGTGAGCAACATGTATTAAGCAGAATAAATACTGAGTATCAACACATAATCATCATGCATATAGACAACAGATATAAGTGGAAACCCATAAGGGAGAAAACCACATGTTATTATTGTTGTGATGCAAACGCAAGCTCCAACTCCCTCTCACCACTAATTTTTTGTAGACTCCTACCTATAGGAGGTTACAACCTCAATTCTGAAAGCTGCAACTTGCAAGGAAGCTCCAACTCCCATCTATTTTCTGTAGGCTACAACCTACAGGAGGCTGCTACCTCAGCCAGCTACAAATGACATATATCAAGCTACAAATTGATATGGATGCACAAACTTCCTCACTCTTTCATAAACAACACATTCTGATTTACCTGGATAACAGTTTTGTTCTGTTCCTTCTTCATTGCTGTCCACCAACCTTCATATTTTCCTTGTATCATCTCTGAATCTTCACAGCTTCTCTATCTGCTCCTCCTTCTTCTTACCCTCTCTCCCTCATTTCTCCATTCTCTCTCTCTTTTTATGCATATCTATGTGATATCATTTATAGAGTTCACCTCATGACTATTTGTATTCCATAGGGAATTCAAAGTGAATATGTATGACTCTTTTCCTTCCACCTTCTCATTTTCTTGCCTAACACATTCAGAAAAATATAACAATATGTATACATTTCAATATTACAGTGGGGTATTTCTTTGCCCACGGAGACTTGCCTTTGCATCACAAACAATATAAAATTAATTAAAACATTCACATTTACATTTGCAACAGATATATCTCATTCAACCCTTTCAGTTCTTGGCTCAATGTATGTTTGTCACTTCTGCTGTTGTAGTGTAACAGTTCTATATAATAAATTTAATGGTTAAAGCCAGAGAATGGAAAACCCCATTATAACATTGAATCAACTCATATAACACTGCTCTTCAATCACCATTTTCTAAATATTCGAATTGACCATTTGAATTTAGTCTAATCACAAAGTATAAACTTTGTTCTCGCAACCAATTTTCATATATGTGGTTTTTCTCACTAGGCTTCATGGAAAGTTTCGTTACATACTTCGGCTTGGATTAAAAAAAACCCCTTCGCCACTTGTTTCTATCATAATGAAATTATAATAGAAATCAACTTTAAACCTTTAAAACTTACCATTCGACATATATTATGTTCTGGACCCACAAAATCTGGCAATTTAAATAATGTGCAGAAACTATTTTCCTATGGTTCAAACCATAGCATAAAAATCACAATGCATCTCAAATATTCTCTTTCATGTGAAAACAAAACAAAACCTTACATCTAAGGTTTTCAATTATTCCAATGCTTAAATATGACAACAATCCCAATATAAATGGACATTAGGAGATATGTGGAAAATTACCCTTTTAATCGATGGTTATAAAACCATAGTCAAAACTGAGTTAACCCAATAAATCTTTGTTTTCAACTTTATAGGGAAACCCACTTTATAATTTCATATGCACTTCCTTAAACCTTGGCTTATAACGTTTAACACCTTTTAACTCTAAGAACAAGAGTTTTGTGTTGCATTGGATTCTTATGGGCCCCACGCATACCATACTCAACTCTCATGTATTAAATAGACATTTATCATTGCCAAAATGTTGGGTCATACCTCAGCTTATTGACCTCACAACTTTAAATGAGATTGCCTTTGGATCTTCCACAACCTGGATCGGATGGAATTCACATTTTTTTAAGAACAGAACTTTAACACTCAAAAATTTTGCAAAATTTGTGGTTTTTAACTTACCACCTTTGCCATGCGTCACATGTTGAATGCTAGCGCATTTTCTTTTGTGAAACCATTTACCATTTAAAACTTATGTGAATACCATAAGTGGTTTCTTAAGACCGCTTCCCTGTTCGTGGTTCTGTTGCATCTTCACTCAAGGTTACTTTGCATATTTCTATCGAAACCCACCTTTTTCTTCATAACTCCGCCTTCTACTTTGTGACTCAAGGTTCCACGAACTCCAATCGGCTACAATTCAATCCTGTGGAATGAATGCACCTCTATCCTTGATGCAATATCTAACTTCTGCTGATACATAACTCGACAACTTTACATTCAAACCTACTGAAATTTATCCCTCGATTGCATCTTTAAACTTCATCGCATGCATTTCAACTGTACCATAATTCCATCCCAATTCAACCGAGATTTAATTCAACTTCTATGCCTACCAAATTTAATTCTTGCCATTTCTCGTTTGACCAAGATTCCTCTACAAATTCAATAAAATGCTGAATAGACCCACTACTTACTTTAGCAACTAGGAATCTTAAAAAAAATTGAATCCTCCTTCATACGAATCCCTTTCATGATTTTTATGACCTTTGAACTACCATTAAACTCTCGGCAACCTTACATGTTATTTTTCCACCTCCGTGCGATGAGAATTCACAACAGTTTCTTAAGGGTACTCGGAATCATTACTAGAACCACTCAAATGCATTCTCTGTTACACCCATCCACAATGCATTAAGACATCACGATTCATAGGAACTCATAAATTGAGTTCTGTATTGCCAATCAAAACATTTACGCATGTACTCAGTTCTTCAAGGATCTGTAAACAAGTTCTTCAACTTAGAAATTCAAATTCAACATTAACATTGAGTTTTTCCATGATATACACAACACGAATTAAAACCCCCATCACACGGTCTATTCACAAAATTTTCAGTCGATCAAAGCACAAAATTCTGAATCAATTCTTCTTATATACAGTCAAATTACATAACCCTCTCTGGTCCTGCGCTAATCTTCAATTCGATGGCCTTCTATCCTCCTACTATGCCTCTTGAATAGCTCTCTACTTCAATTCGCTGCATTTTCTTCCTCTGCTCCTTGTCTATCTCCTTTGTCTTATTGTTGGTTCTTCTTTGTTCTTTTTCCTTAGTGATAGTTCAGGTGTTTCTCCTTTCTTCTCCTTTTCCATCAATGACAATATTTCCAACAATTTGGGTGAGTGGAATCCCTTCGCCCCTCCAGGCATCAAGGACTGGAACGGAGAACATGGAACAAACCCAACATCATCATTTCTAGTTTGGGCCAAGACTTCATGCATTACTACCTCAATCGGAGTTGATGTTGGTTATTGTGGAGCAACATCGATTCTGTGGCTCAATTCCCTTCTTTCCTCTTACCCCTTTCTTAAAACTTCTTCTTCATGGGTCGATACTGGTTCTTGTGGAACAGTATCGACCACCTGGCTCATTCCTTATTTAGCCTCTTTTTCCTTAGGAATCACCTTTATTTTCACAGTTGGTACCGATTCCTGAGGTCCAGTATCGATTTCATGGGTTGAATCCTCTTGTTCTAGCCGAATTGGTGGTGGTTCTTTTGTAACACCCCCAACTGTATCAACATCCATTTTTATCTGGGCAGGTGATGTTATTTCTTGTGAAAAACTATCACTTGCCATTTCTCTATCCATAATTCCATTCCTTTGTTCTTCATTGGAAAAGGTTGTTGACTGTATAACAATATCAATTCCCTACATAATTTCCATAATCCCTTCCTATATGGGTTCCCCAAGGGAAGCTGGTTCTTGTGTGGCAGCCTTGTCCGTGACGCTAATTAGCTCTTCCATTCTTATTTCCTCTTTTGTGGATTTTTCCAACGAGGCTGGTTCTTTTGTGATAGCCTCGGCTGCGTCGGAAATTACTTCCTCCATAATCATATCTTCAAGTTCCTTCGGATCAATCATCATATCATATTCCTCAAGTTCTTCCTGAGCAATTTATGTTTCCATATCCTCAGGTTCCTCTTGATCAATTTCCTCTGAAGGTTCTTCTTCCACCTGACCAGCTGGAGAGGCTAGTTCTTCTTCTCTAGTAGCAATCATAGCTGCTACTGCTTCTTCTGAGGATCCACATACTTCCACCCAAGAAACCTGCAGCCTATCTATTGCATGCACGACCAATAATCACACCAATCCATGGTTAGAAAGTATTGCCATCATCTGACGAGAGCGCCGAGAAGAATGTGCCATATCCTGCGGTTTTCTCAATAGGAAAAATGGCATGTTTAGGGAATACACCTGATTCTATGGAAATCAAATGTGTTTTAGACTTTTAAATTGATAGTTGAATAGAGTTGAGGCCCAAACATCGCAGGTAATGTATTTTATTACAAAACCTTCCACTTCGTTCCAAGGATAAGGCACAGTTCTGCGCTCATATCCCCTGCCCAAATGAACTACACTTTCTCGTTCCTGCAAAAAGAAATCGGGAAACTTCGGGAGAGAAACCTTCTAAGAAAACCATTGCTTCCATTTTTGTCTCAGCCTGCTAAACTCTGCAATTACTTCCTCTGTAATAGGAACTTCTAGACCTCTAACCCGCAAATTATTCTCCTCTAAGTTGAGTGTGAATTCCATTGTGATACCTCCATCGAATCCCTACAATCTGTCAAAGTAGATATCCCATCCTGTGTCGAGAAAAACTTTCCAAACCTCTAGATTGTTGTGAATTGAAACTGTGTTTTCAGGCTCATGCTGCATGGCCAACCCACCCATACTGTGGAGACTTGTAGCAACAGACTGTTGGGCAAGGTGGTGGATACCGAATTCGTAGGAAGAACATAGTGAAAATAGACAGGCGGTAATGGTAAATACGGTTGGTAATTCTCAAAAACTGAGAAAAATCATAAAATACTATGGTAAGTGTGGTAGAATAGAAATAATTGTTGTTCATACAGGGTGGATGAGACATCTTGTGAATCTGAATATGAATTAAATGATGATACCACATATTGATGTGATTCGTAAGGTGTACCATGAGCGGAATTTCATTCTTAACTTATGGGGTAATTATTACACCATCCTTGGCATGATGACACCACTCCCCCAACATAAATTCTTTCCATCCACAACATTAAAATCTTCACATGGGATATTTAATTAAACCATTAAAAGTCACATGGAGATGTGTACCTGATGACCTACCTGGATTATGGGATGGTTGGTAGGATTGCGGCGGAGTGATGTGGATGGTGTAACATCCTCTGGTGTAAGAGAAGTAGAGTAACAACATCAGAGTAACAACATCAGTGCAACAACATTGGTGTAATAGCATCTGGTGTAACAGCAGCGGAGTAACAACATCGTTGTAATAGCATCAATGTAACAACATGTGGTGTAACATCATTTGGTGTAACAGCATCTGGTGTAACAGCATCGGTGTAACAACATCGGTGTAACATCATCTGGTGTAACAGCAGTGGAGTAACAACATTGGTGTAACATCATCTGATGTAACAGCAGCGGAGTAACAACATTGGTGTAACATCATCGATGTAACAAAATCCGGTGTAACAACAACTAAGTAACAACATCCAGCGTAGCAGCATCGGAGTAGCAGAAACCAAGTAACAACAACATGAGTAGAAACAATCGAGTAACAACATCTGATGTAGTAGCATCGGAGTAGCAGCAACCGATTAACAACATCCGGTGTAGCAGCATTGGAGTAGCAGCAACCAAGTAACAACAACATTAGTAGCAGCAACCTGGTAACAACATCTGATGTAGCAACATCGTAGTAGCATCAAATGAGTAGCACCAACATGGAAATTCTTTGATTTTCACTCCTTAGTCATAGCTCCTACAAAAAGACAAGAAAATAGAACATAATTCTTTATTTATTTATATATAAGTTTTATTTTTTTTATTTATTTTTTTTTTATTTTATTTTGTTTACAACAAGGGTGCAGAGGAAGGATTCTTTGCACTAATAACCTTCAAACCATATTTCTCAGAGAGTTGTTTAATAAAAGCATGCTTAGAGTTTGGCCAGTGGTATAGTCTTAGGCGATGTCCATTGACTATAAAGGAAGTACGTGTATCGTCAATTCTGACTAGCCTGACTATTCCATTATCAAATACAACATTCACCTCATAAGGTCCCATCATGGGAAATTTTCAATACTTCATAAATACTTCATAAATTTTCAATACTTCTCCGCAAGGGCCATCATGGGAAATTTTCAATACTTCATAAATATCATCTTCAAACAAACAGCGCTGGATCTACTTATCTTCTCCTGTACGAAAAAGTTACCCTTCCATCCAGGAATATCGGGCACTATGATGAATAATCTTTCGTTGTTCCCTATATGACAAATGAGGAGGCACTTTCCCTGTAGCAAGATAGTTAGCAATATCTGCATACCACAGAGGTTTAGTAGAGACTGAAAAAAGATGTTCATCAGGAAAATTGTCTTCTATTGGTGTGCATTCATCATTGTTATCCATTCTAGATAGGAAATTAACTACTACATTATGTTTTCTAGGCTTATCTACTATTGTAATTTCAAATTCTTGAAGCAATAGTAACCGCTTATAATAAGGCCAGGGGTAATAGGTTTATTCATCAAATAACTAATTGCTGCATGATCAGTATGTACAATAGTAGAGTACCCAATGATGCAATGCCAGAACTTATTGATAGCATAAATGAAAATTAAGAATTATTTTTCTGTCACCTTATAGTTTAGTTCAGCAAGAATTAGATTCTTGCTGACATAATAAATTGCCTATGGTGTTTTATCTACCTGTTGTCCTAAACCAACCCCTACTACTTTCTGAGAAGCATCAGTATGCATGTGAAATGGTAATTCCCAAACATGTCCTTGGAGGATTGGGGCTGTGCACACCAACCCCTTAATTTTCATGAAGATTGTCTCACAATATTTGATCCACAAAAATTCTACATCTTTTGTTAGCAATTGAAATAGTGGATGTGCTATTTTAGCAAAATTTTCTATAACGCAGCTATAATAGCTAACACAACCAATAAATTTACGTACCTATGTGGGTGTTTTTGGTACCGAGAAATTTAATATTACCTCTACTTTAGCTAGATCAACTTGAATTCTAGTGGCTGAGAGAAAATGTCCCAATACTAATCCTTCTTCCCTCATCATATGGCATTTGATTATACTCAATGACACATGGGTCTATTTACATAGTTTTAGTACCTTATCCAAATTTTCCAATCCTTCCTCAAATGAGCTCCCATATGGAGTAAAATCATCCATATATATTTCGACACTATCATCGACCAAATCAGAAAAATTCCCATGATTGCCCTCTGGAAAGTAGCAGGAGAATTACAGAGGCCAAATGGAATAAACCTATATGCGAAGGTTCCCCATGGGAATGTGAAAGTTGTTTTATCCTGGTCTTCTGGGGCTATTTGGATCTGGTTATATCCACTGAATCCATTTAGGAAGGAAAAGAACTTCTTTCTATCCAAGGTTTCTAGGACTTGGTCAATGAACGGCAAAGGAAAATGGTCCTTTTATGTTGCCTTATTTAATTCCCTGTAATCGACATAGATCTGTCATTTACCATTATTTTTTGGATTGATAACTAGCAGGGATACCCATTGGCTATCTGAGATGCGATAAATGAATCCTACATCCAACAATTTTTGTAATTCTTTTTTAACAATTTTTTTGAGAGTAGGATTCACCCTCCATTGAGGATGTCTTACAGGGTGGAAATATTCCTTAATGTAAATATGATGAGTGCATAAGCTGGAAGGGATACCCTTCATGTCGTTATAATCCAAGGCAAAATCTTCCTGATGAACTTGAAGGACTTTCAAAAGCTGTTTTTTTTTCTGGAATTCAGACAGGTTCGGGTTGATATTAAGTGTTTTCCATGGTTCAATCTCAATTGGAGTAATATCATGGAATGGGGTTACAGGAATTTCCTCAATTTTATATTCTGGTTCAATGTTTTCCTATTTCTCACAACTCATAGCAGATTCTATAATATGTTGAGTTCGATCGGGAATAGAACTGGAATTATTAATGAAGGCGTTAATGGCATCATCTTCAGTTTCTGTTTTAAATTGAAGGGCATGGCTAATAGTGAGAACTGGTCTAACATCTCCATTTTCAAGTTTAGGCCCTTTTGTAGGTAGAGGTTTTGGACTGGTTGATGATTTTTCAGATGGACTTGGTTTCACGAGAGACGAAAGCTTGAGATCCTTCGTAACTATCCTGTTTGATATGATCATGTGTCCAGACCGACATCCTATGTAGGCATCTGCAGTTGCCAACCAGGGTCTTCCTATGATCAATGGGTGGCCACTTACTGAAGATCGAATATGCAATATATGGAGGTCCAAAGGGTAATGCCAGGAGTCTACTAAAGTGATCACATCCTCTAATTTCCCTACTGGTTTAATTGTGGATCTGTCTGCAAGTTCCAGGAGAGTAGGGGTTGGTTTGATGTTTCCAAGTCCTAATGTGCTCATTGTTTCAGTGGTGAAAATGTTAATGGATGCTCCTAAATCCACCAGTACATTTGGGATTTCAATCCCATTAATTTCTATTGTTAGAATCGGGTTCCTAGGATCTTTGTATTTTATAGGCATGATTTTTCCTAACATGATATTGGATAGTCTGCCCATTACATGAAAAGATAATGGATCCTTAGGTTTTCTACCTGGTTTCTTTGAGTAGTATTCTTTCAGATTGTTTACATAAATAGGTACATCCCTCATAGCTTTTAAAAGGGGTATTTTAACAAAATGATTCTGCAGTTCGCCTAGAAAGTCAAATTCTTCTTGACGGTTTGGTTTGCTCAAGGTCAATATTTTAGGATATGGGGGAGATGTTAAATAACCTTGATTAGGAACAAATTGGGGAGGTGTATGATTTATTATGTTTTTATCTTCATTCTCTCTCATTGTTCTTTGTTCTGGTTTTGTATCTTCACCGTCAATTTGTTCTATAATAATGGGTGAAGTAGGTGCATTTACTACCCATCCAGACTGTAGATTTATCTCATTGAGCGCTGCGGTAGAAATCCTATAGGATGGAAGGTTCAAAGTGTCTATTTGTTGAACCCCTTTATTATTCGGATTTGGGTTGGGCTGGATAGGAGGCTAAGTTCTAATGGCTGGGATTCCTAGGGGCATAGTGGAAGGCAACTGAAGTTTTTGCTGATGCATAGGATGAGGAAACTGTCTAGTGGGAGGGGATCCATGCCAAGTTTGATTCCATGAAGGATTTAGACTTGCTTGAGGAACCCATTGCTTCCAAGGGGGATACTGGTATCGGGGCCACATGGCTGAAAATGGTGCAGATTGGGGATCCTTACTAAAATTATGAAAGAAATGAGATGGGTCCTCAAACATACCTGGATTCACTGCCAGTGGTCGAGGCTACCATGGCTTCTTCTGCCCCATCAAGTATAGCTAGTCCACTATGCTTTCCTGGCTTGCTCCTTTGAAAACCAATTTTAGCACGGGAAAGGAAGGACATGCACTGGTCATGTGAGTCTATTTGCAGATTACGTAGGCTTCGACCATGTTCAGTGAGCATTCATTCAAAGGATGTTTCTTTCTGCACTGAGGGAAAAATATGGCCATGGTTTTTTCCAACTCCATCTGCTTCTATTTTTCATGTAGAATGTCCATCTGTCTGATAGCTTACTCAGGATATCGATCCTTAGATTACCTAATAGATTCCCAATCTCTACTTTTGTGACCCCTTCACTGGAGGTTTTTAATGATCGAATACCCTATCCACTTCTTACAGCCCCCCACGAACATTTGAGATAGTAATCACAGATAGTTTCGAAGTTTTCTTTTGAAATATCCCCTTTTCCCACTATATTCAGGAGTTTCAGAGAGTATTCCCTTAGTGCTCTGAGAAGAATGATCCTTGGAATGTCCTTATCCAAGTCACTATGTCCAGACCTCTACAGTATGTATTTAAATCCTTCTACACAGTCCTCCATATTTTCATCTTTCTTCTGTGAAAATTTAAATATTTCCTCCTTAATGTCATGAGACTTACAATAATCTTGGTATTTTTCCAAGAAGGCTTTCTTCATTTCTTCCCATGAAGTAATCGTGCTTCACCCTAAACCCATAAACCATCTTAGGGTTGTCCCTTTTAGGTTACCATGTTAGGTCCCTATATTACTAGTATAGTCCCTTATTGTTGTTAGTGTAACCCCCTTATTGTTATTATTGTACCCTTGTAACCCCCATTTTGTTATTATTGTGCCCTTAAATTATTATTGTTAGGTCGGCTAGGATTACATTGTGGCCTACTAGGATTACATTATGGCCCCATGGACTCCTATATATAGAAAGGAGGTTTTGTAAATTGTATCATCCAAGAATTGTTCATTTATGTAATGTATTGGAGGTTGCCCCCTCGAAGTGGCTTATTTATAAGGCGTTGATATCTTTTTCTTCTATTTTTGAAGATGGTTACACAACATTTGGTATTAGAGCTTGGGATTCTAGGGTTTTGCTGCTCCAAACAAGTCATCGTGGAATTTTCGCTATAACTTTTTTTCTACGAGGTTTCAGAAGCGGAAATTTTTAGGATGCGAAGCTAAAATACTGAGGAATTTTGTCTAAAAATTTCAGAGCTTGGTTCACAATATTTTCGGAAATATCATCTGTGGAAGTTAGGTCTTTTTTCAAGATCCTAAACAGGTCATCGTGGTATTTTCGCTATAATTTTTTTTCTACGAAGGTTCAGAATCTGAAATTTATATGGTGCGAAGCTGAAATCCTTAGGAAATTCGTCAAAAAAATTTAGATCTTGTTTCACAATATTTTTGGAGATATGATATGTGGAAGGTAGTGCTATTTCAGGCTCCTGAATTTCATCTCAAAGAGGTGATCGTGGGAAAATTTCAATAAATATCTCTCTGGGCAGTTGATTTGAGTGTCGTAAAAAGTGGTCGCAATTACATGGACTTTAGTTTTGTGGCTATCAATTTCAGAGACAAAGGATGAAACAGTGACACGTGGCAAGTCCTACAAGTTTGCTCTACTGAACTAATCCAGAATTAGGTCATTGTGGGAGATTGGACACAACTTTTCCTTGGGGAATCCAAATTAGATCAGACCTATGGCATTTTAAAGAAGCTTCAAAGGGCTACTACAGGGCTAAATTTCAGATATTGAAGATTTTCAATTACAGAGATAATTTAATTTCAATATCGAGCTCCTCAAAGAAAGTAAAATAATAGGTATCAATATTGGATTCTAAAATGGCATCTAAAAAGAATTCAACACCCATTAAGCCTTCAGAAGGCTCTACCATGACTCATGAAGATGAAGAATTGCAACATGATCTATCAAAATTACAAGAGCAAGTGCAACAAATTTCACTCTCGCAAAGAGAAACAAAAAATGAAATGGAAGTTTTGAAGAAAGGCGTGGAAGTGAAGATGGACGGTTTGAAGAAAGGCATGGAAGCTAAGATGGATGGCGTGGAAGTGAAGATGGACGGTTTGAGGAAAGGCATGGAAGCTAAGATGGATGGCGTGCAAGCTAAGATGGATGGCGTTGAAGCTAAGATGGATGGCATGGAGGCTAGCATGGAATCGAAGATGGATGACATGGAAGCTAAGATCGATGAGAAAATGGAAAACATGAAGAATTTTCTAAAAGCAGACATGGAAGGTTTGACAAAGTTGATACAAGAAAGGTTTCCTAATGGTGAAAATATAGTAGAAGAACTTCATGATGAGAACAAATAAATGTTAATTGTGATTTCATAAACTCTAATGTTGGCGGGAAGAACCGCCATATTCCAAAGATGGATATGAGGAAGTTTGATGGAAAGGATCCTGTAACATGGATAATACAGATGGAGCAATATTTTGATCTCCATAACGTGCAAAACACACAAAAGGTACGCATTGAAACTTTACATTTAGAAGAAAATACATTTGTATGGTATCGATGGCTTTTCTCCCGTAAAAAAATTGTCACTTGGTCAATTTTTACGGAGGAAATGATAGCACATTATGAGGATACAAAGAGCAACACCTTCTTTAGCCAATTGATAAATCTAAAATAAAAGGGTTTAGTGGAGCAGCACATTGAGGACTTCCAAAAATTGAATATAAGGGTAACTGATATTCCATAGGAACACAAGATTGATCTCTTCATAGGTACTCTAAAGGATAACATCCAACATGAAGTTCGTGTTTTGGAACCTGATTCATTGGAGAAGGCATTCAGGTTGGCAAGAAAATTTGGATGTAAAATTATGGCGACAAGGAAGCCTACCACTCAATTCTATAAAGAAGGAAGTGTTGCTACACCTAGATTTCCACAACCTACAAGGTTGACACCACAACAACTGGAAGAAAAAAGAGAAAAAGGGCTTCGCTACAGTTGTGATAGCAAATACACTAAAGGTCATAAGTGCACTGAAAAGAAATTATTTTACATATATTGTGAAGAAGAAGAAGAAAATGAAAAAGAAGAGGATATACACCAGGAACCAGCCATAGAAGAGGAAGAAATGAATCTGACCATATCATGTAATGCACTGGCAGGAATTACCACTCCTCAAACTCTCAAGATAGCAGGACAGATCAAGAAGAAAAAAGTAATAGTGTTGATTTATTTAGGTAGCACACATAATTTTATTCATTGTAAGGTAGCCAAGGAATTAAATTGTTTCCTATACCCAGCACCAGAATGTCAAGTGATGGTTGCAAATGGAGGAACTATAAATTTCTCTGGAAAATGCCATACTATCAAGCTAACCATGGGGGAATATGTGTTGACTAGTCCAATGCTTTCCATTCCTATGGGAGGTGCTGATGTTATACTAGGAGTACAATGGTTACAATCTTTGGGGACGGTAGCTTTTAATTTTCAAGAACTTTTTTTGAAATTTTTTTCAGAGGGAAAGGAAGTTGAATTATGGGGTATTGAAGGGAAGCCAGGAAGGATAATAAGCTCTAATGTCATGCCAAAGATTCTAAAGAAAGAACAACGAGGCGTAATTTCACAATTATGCTCACTAGACGTTCCGACATCAAAATCATCTATTTCGGCAGATCTCCAGCAAGTCTTGGACAATCATTCCAAGGTGTCTGAAACTCCCAAAGGAATCCCACCTATTCGTGATCATGATAATGCTATTCATTTGATTCCAGGAAGTGTTCCTCCAAACATCAGGCCTTATAGATATCCTTACTTCCAAAAGAGCGAAATTGAACATATGATTGCAGAAATGTTAGAGGCAGGTATAATTCAACCTAGTCAAAGTTCTTTCTCTGCTCCTGTAGTATTGGTACACAAGAAGGATGGATCATGGCGAATGTGTCCGGATTATAGGGAGCTCAATAAGCTCACCATTAAAGACACATTTCCCATTCCTGTGATTGATGAATTATTGGATGAATTACATGGAGAAATTTATTTTACCAAGTTGGATCTTCGTTCAGGATATCATCAAATTAGAATGAAGACTGAAGATATTCCAAAAACAGCATTTCGAACTCAAGAGGGTCATTATGAATTTTTGGTCATGCCTTTTGGCCTTACCAATGCACCTTCTACATTTCAAGGGTTGATGAATTCCATTTTCAAACCCTTCCTTAGAAAATTTGTGCTAGTATTTTTTGATGATATACTAATCTATAGCAGGTCTTGGAAGGATCATGTTGAATATGTTGACAGGGTGCTCAAACTATTGCAGGAGAAACAATTATATGCAAAAACATCCAAATGTTTCTTTGGAGTACAAGAGGTGGAATATCCGGGTCATATTATATCTCACGAGGGTGTTAAAGTAGACCCTAACAAAATTAAAGCCATTAAGGAATGGAAAGTCCCCAAGACAATAAAGCAGTTGCGAGGATTTCTCGGGTTAACAGGCTATTATCTCAAGTTTGTTAAGAATTATGGGAGAATAGCAGCACCTCTAACAACATTATTGAAGAAAGATGCATTTTCATGGACTCCTGAAGCAACTAAGGCCTTTGAACGTCTTAAAGAGGCAATGTGCCTAGCACCGGTCTTACCTACACCAGACTTCACAAAAACCTTTATTGTGGAATGTGATGCCTCAGGAAATGGAATTGGTGCAGTTTTAATGCAGGAAGGAAGACCCATTGCTTTTGAAAGTCGTCCAATCAAAGGAAAGTATTTACAGAACACTATTTATGAGAAGGAAATGTTAGCAATACTACATGAACTAAAGAAATGGTGACCTTACCAAATGGGAAGAAACTTCAAGGTAAAAATCGATCATGATAGTCTTAAACACTTTTTGGAACAAAGACTATCTTCAGAAGAGCAGCAAAAATGGGTCACAAAGATGTTGGTTTATGACTTTGAAATCATCTACAAAGAGGGAAAGCTTAATGTTGTTGCAGATGCACTCTCAAGAAAGAATGAAGAGGTGGAAGCATTGCTTTGTGCCATTTCTATTATCCAACCAGATTGGATAACCCAAGCAAGAGATGAATGGAAGAAGGACAAAGATGTATGGACACTCATTCAAAAGTTGCAGCAAGATCCTAGTACATCTGATACATTTAGTTGGGAAAATGATTCCTTATGGTACAAAGATCGCTTATATCTTTGTAAGAATTCCCAACTGAAACAAAATATTCTTCTGGAATTGCACACTTCTCCTTTAGGAGGACACTCAAGATTTTTAAAAACTTACCACAGGGTGAAGAAAGATTTTTTTTGGATGGCCTTAAATCTAATATTCAAAATTTTGTGGCGGAATGTTTGGTTTGCTAGCAGAATAAAGTGGAGACAATTAAGACCCCGGTACTTCTACAACCTTTATCCATTCCAAGTCAACGTTGGGAGGAGATTTCAATGGATTTTGTCACAGGTTTACCAAAGTCCGAAGGCAAGAATGTCATCATGGTGGTAGTTGATAGACTTACCAAGTATGCACACTTTTGTTCATTATCTCATCCATTTAAAGCAAGTACAGTTGCTACTACATTTTTGTATAGAATTCAAAAGCTACATGGAAGCCCAAGGGTTATTGTGAGCGACAAAGATCCCATTTCTATGGGAAATTTTTGGACCGAGTTATTTTCTTGTTTGGGTACTCAATTAGCTCATAGCTCATCTTATCATCCTCAATCTAATGGTAAAATAGAGATAGTAAATAAATGTTTGGAAGGATATCTTCGTTGTTTTGTATCTGATAAACAAACATAATGGGTCAAGTGATTACCTCTCGCTGAATGGTGGTATAACACTTCCTTCCATACTGCAGCAAAAATGACCCCATTTATGGCACATTATGGATATCATCCACCATCGATCACATCATCTTTAAGGGAAAATTCGAAGGTTCAAGCAGTGGAAGATCACATCGAGCATCAGCAAGAAGTTCTCCAACTCTTAAAGGATAACCTGAATTTGGTACAAAATCGAATGAAACAACAGGCAGATCAACATCGCAGCGAGAGAAGTTTTGATGTAGGAGATTGGGTATTTTTACGGCTACAACCATACAAACAAATGTCCCTCAAGCAAGCTAAGAAGGATAATAAATTATCGCCAAAGTACTATGGTCCTTACAAGATGTTGCAAAAGATTGGTACTATGGCATACAAATTGGAGCTTCCTGCTTCTTCGCGAGTACATCCAGTTTTCCATGTTTCATGCTTATAGAGGGTTATAGGTGAAAATATTCCAGTTCAAACAATATTGCCAGAACTTGATGAGGAAGGAAAAATCATATTGGAACCGGAAGCAGTCACAGAAACAAGAACTCGACAACTACGGAATCAATCAATTTAAGAGTATCTCATCAAGTGGAAGAACTTACCCACTGAAGATTCTACATGGGAGGATGAGAATTTTATACAAAAGCACCCAGAGCTACTCAAGCGTTGAGGACAACACCTTTTGTGAAGGAGAGGGGCATGTTAGGTCCCTATATTACTAGTATAGTCCCTTATTGTTGTTAGTGTAACCCCCTTATTGTTATTATTGTACCCTTGTAACCCCCTTTTTTTATTATTGTGCCCTTAAATTATTATTGTTAGGTCAGCTAGGATTACATTGTGGCCCACTAGCATTACATTATGGCCCCATGGATTCCTATATATAGAAAGGAGGTTTCGTAAATTGTATCATCCAAGAATTGTTCATTTATGTAATGTATTGGAGGTTTCCCCCTCGAAGTGGCTTATTTCTAAGGCGTTGATATCTTTTTCTTCTATTTTTGGAGCTGGTTACACAACATACCATGGAATATTTTCAGTTTTTGAGCATCAGCCATATAGTGATATCCTCGACAAACAATATCAAATTCAAAGAGGAACGTATCACGGTCTTCTGAAGAGAGCCCATGAAAACTAGGCAAGGCTATCAAAGGTATGGGTCTCATTGGTGCATCACCTGTAACATTTCCTATGGGAAAATAAATGGAGAAACTTATAGGTGCCATAAATACTTTCCAATAATCACTTGGAATTTCAATCAGTTTTGCAGCCGGTATCTGGAGTGATTCAACCGAAGTTGGTCGCACCGCACTCCCCTAGTCCCTTGGTGACTCAAAGTCCTTCAAAAATTCCTTTACCGAATCAGAGTCTATTAACTCACAAACGAGAATTTTCACAGTGTTGCCTTGGCCTCTTAGGGATGCAAACCCTTTTTGAGCTTCTTCTTCCTAGTATGGGTTGCTCAATTATTTTCATCCCTTACTTGCCACTTCTTCCCCTTCTATTGTTGATAAGGATTTCTCTTCCACTGGTTCCTTGTTTATTAAATCTTCTGCTATAGAAAGAACACCTTATGGTACCATGGATGGCACAAGTTGTTCCATAGATGGCCCTTCGGACTTCGTCTGAACCCTAACCCTAATAGTAACATGGGATGATGCCTCAGATCTATATTTTTAAATAATTTTCTGAATATACGTCTTCCTTCCCAAATCCTTCCCTTTATCTGGGGGTCTTCCTCTACCCCTCTTGTTCGGATCTTTGTTCATACAAATTGTGGAGAGGATTCATCAAATAAAATCAATCAATCGCTCAAGACCCGAACTAGGACAGATAAATTCCTCCCCTGGATGACATAAAAGATTCACAGGAAATGAAACAGAAAAAAAAAGAAAAGAAATCAAAGTTCAGGACCTAGAGCAGAGTAATAACAGACCCTCCCTAGGACAAGAAATGGGCCCCTAGAAATTTAAAAAACAAATAAAAATAGGAAAGAAAACTGGACTATGCCCAGGACTTAGGGAAAGGTTTTAAGAAAAACCTTCCCCAAGACGAGGGCTTAATTCCATAGAAAACAAGATAATACAAGAAACATGAAAGAAAGAAAGAAAAAAGAAAACACAAGGAACTTACGTCGAGGACTTGAAGCTGGGCAATAGATTCCCACCTCAAGACGAGAGATCGACTCTGAGATCTATTGCAGATCCTACTCTTGCACCTATTAGCCTTCTCCAACAATGATGCCAAAATGTTGGTGTCTAGATATGAACAATATTCAATCCTTTTTCCATATAAATTATCAACCCGAGGGCTTTAGTTATTTCAAGACTAACGACAAAGTATATGCAGATACAAGGACATGGTCCATTGTAGATCACAGGTTTAATCTATAAGAAAAATACCACTGTAACAACAATGAAATGAACTGCAGAAATAAAAGGCATCCACAACAATTAACGTGACTATAACAACAATTAAATAATCACACCAAACACAGTACTGCAAAGAAAGGAAATAAGAACACAACACCTGATCACAAGAGCGGGCCCAACTCTTGGATTAGGGCTGCGGAAACTCAAATATTACAAGAGAAACAGTGAGCTGTTATGTATTCAATTAGTGATAAAAAGATTAATTATAAAGTTTGTGTATCCGAAAAGTGTCTCTCAATTCACCGCCCATAGGCTTCTTTATACAATAGTCCTGAAACCCCCAATTCCTTGCAACGACTTCGTTGTTACAAAAATACATATCGTTACAGCGGCAACCAAATTGCCAGCAAGAAACTGTAATAAATCCAAAGATAATGTTGATACACCCATGGCTATCACGTTGTAGTAGAAAATAAGGAAGATGCTAGAAATGATGGGTTGTGCCTTGACTTGCAGCCTGAACGCGCCTGTTGTAGCCAAATCTGAAGATATATAGGAGTTAATATGTAAAAAGGTAAAAAATCCCTAACAAATACATCATTAATCAAATATCCCATAAAATATAAGAAGAATGGTTTTACCTCATGATTTTAAGATAAATAATGGCACCAAGAGATAGAAATATAGGTTAAAAATCAGAGAAGAAAGTATACAAATATGGCGCCCAATAGTGCATGTGGAGATATTTCTCCTCTAGGTCAATAAAAATATCTTTACACATTGTCATATGGAAATATGCACCTAAATCCAAGTAACACATGCTCCCCATCACTATGTTGGCCATGCATGTGATAAGGGTGAATTCAAGCACAAATTATAAATCCAAATCTTCACTTGTCTCTCCTCCTAAGTTCTTATCTCTCCCTTGGTTAAATTATGGTTTGGTTTGATATTTCGTTAATTTTCCTTTATTCCCTTCCCAACCAATCGGAATTTTTCATTATCCTCGCACTCAGATTAAGTCTCATATTTTTTGTTCTACCTTATCTCCTCTCGTACCAAATCAGAGCATAGGAATTCCAAATTCGGTAATTAATCCCTCTTGTTCACCAAATTGCGAGATTTATGCCAGCGTTTGCGAAGGCCTAGAAGAGCGAGGCCCACCAAGTTATATTATGCAATATTTAAACCAACCCCACCAATTTCATCATGAAATTGTGTGAACTTGCTCAGATAATTCAAAATAGGGTCATTCTTCTACATCTTGATATTTGAAAGTTTATCCTTGAGCGTGAGTTTCCTATGGTAACTTCTACTCTCGAACAATTATTTCAGTGCCTTCCACATTGCGAAAGTAGTTTTTTTCCAATGGATATTTCAGAAAGTGTGGTCTTGGACACCTTCCAAGATTATTCTCCTTACGTTGGATACATATTTCTCCCATTGGGCTAGGTTTTGTGCATCGTATGCCTCTAGTTTTGCAATATCTATCTTGACATATTGTAGCAATCCATTTCTATCTAACACTACCTCCATATGATCCTTCGATTCAATGAAATTAGAGCTTTCTTCCAAGGCATACTTTTGCATCATCCCAGTGAAGGTCATCTTCCTAACTCTCAAGAGATCCTACTATTGAAATGCAAATTTGATCCTCAAAAAAACTTTGAAATTCTTATTCTAATGTGAATCTTGCTCTGATACAATGTAGAAGTTATAGTGTAGAATTGAAAATGTTCATGGAATTTTAACCTAAATCACAATGAAAAATCCTAATGAACTACTGTATGGAATTAAATTCACAATTTAGAACATCCATCACAAACATGAATCAGAAATAACACACATTCTCAAATTACTTTTTCTAGGGTAAAGAAACTACTCAAAAACCCTTATGCCTGCTAGTATGATGAATATATACACATTACACTTGCTATCTCAATCTCAGCTCAACGTCTAAGTGAATAACCTATCTCTTTGGTAAGTAAGAAGCTCTAACCTAGACTTAGTCAATTTCTACCTATGCTTGAGCCCCAATTTCCTTTCACAATTCTTGAGAAATTAGGCCCCTATTATTTATGAAGTTCCCTGAAAATTCTTGTGCAATTCCCAAGGTTGATCATTTGACTGCATGCAACAGCTTTATACTCAAGACTAGCCTACAACTAACGTTACAATACCTTAGAATCTCCATCTCCCAATGAACTAGCTATTTTTGTTTTATTGATCAGTTAACTAAATGATCACTATGCTATACTATTGTCCAAATACACAACTGACATTACACTAGTTCCTCCAATAGTTAGAACTATTTTAACTGAAAATGACCTGAAATAAATTACCTTTATTGTTACAAATTAGCAAACAAGCAGGCTTAAATAAGTTCCAAATACTCTAACTTGCATTTACTAAGCTAAATAAGTAACAAGATTCATGTCACAGAGGTTAAGTTCCTCCAACTTCTTTGACAATGTGGAAATTCTAATTTTCTAAATTTGACCAAGGAAAAATCACATTCATACTTTCTTGCTGAATTTTTCAACACTTTATCTATTTTTTCATCATTATTTATATATCCCTTGCTCTCCTAGTATATATATCCCTCTTTCCCCCATCATTATGACTATCTATCTCTTAGTATAACTCTATCTTTTTATCTTTCTCTTCTTTCATTTCTCTCCCCCCACTTATCCACTCATTCTTACTCTCCCACTCAATCTTATTCTCTCACTCTAACCCCCTCCATCTCTATATTCCTACCTATCCCCCACTCCTTCACTATATCTATACCTCTCCCCCAACACCCTCTCTCTCTCTCTTCAACTCTCCCTTTATCTATGTTTATCTCTTCCTCCCTCTTCCTCCCTCCTATATATTTATCTATTGATCCTTCCCTGTATACTATTTCTCTCTTTGTGTCACCACCCCACTCTCTATATCTTCCTACCTCGTTCCTCAATAAGTCTCTTTCTTGTTCCCTATCTCTTTGCCCTTCTCTCTTTCATCTCTCCCTCACTCCCTCTCTTTCTCTATTTATTCAAATATTAGTGTTTGCATCCCTACTTCTCCCATCTTCTCTCATTATCTATCTACATGTCCCTCTCTGGTATTCCCTCTATATCTCTCCTTTTCTACTCTCACATCCCATATCTCTCCCATATCTTAATATATGACCTTCCTTTTGTCTCTCATCCCTCCATGTCTCATTCCTTTTGTCTCTTTCACTCCCCCCAAACTATATCTTTATTTTTATGTTCATTTATTTTTCTATGTATATCTAAATTTTCTTCCCTCTTTATCTCTTTCCATCCCATTATCCTTCTCTTTTCACACCTACCTCACTCTCTCTCTCCCTATCTAGCCCAAAATCATCTCTCTCTATGTACAACTCTCTTTGTTTGTATCTGTCCTATTTAATTTATATCCTCCCACTTTCCCCATCACATTATTTTCCTCCCCCTTCCCCCTGAGCTCTATCTCTTTATCCCCTATATTATCTCATTTATCTTTCTCTCACTAGCTCTCTATCTCTATCTCTCTCTCTCTCTTCATACTTTCCTCCTTCTCCCTCCATATTTACATTTCTCTATGTGCTGCCATTTTCCTCACTCTTCATATCACTCAATATCTTTGTCTCTCCCTCATATCTTCTCCTTCTTTTATTTCTCTATCTCTCCCTGCCTCATTCGGCTTTAGCTTCAAAAAACCAAACCATATCCTTTATTCTCTCTATTTATATTTATGTAATTCTATATGATCCATTATTTTCTCTATCTCCCTCCCTTTACCCTTGTTCCCCCTCTCTCCCTCCCCTTCAACTTTATGTTTATTTTCACCCATATCTCTCTCTCTATCTCTCTCTCTCTCTCTCTCTCTCTCTCTCTCTCTCTCTATCTAAATATTTATCTTTGTTGTCCCTTTTTCAATTCCAATCTCACCTTCACAACCCGCCAAGCCGACCTCAATCATTTCCCATTTGTTAAATTCTCTTTCTGAGTTGTTAGTCTCTAGCTATAATAACACATGCACATTCCTAGTGATATAAATAGGAACACATTTTGGAATGTGGACTCAAATCATGTGCACATCTTAATAGCCCATGAATTATTTTGAATTTAAATTTCCACCTTAATCGGTTCCCATTTGTTAAATTCTCTTTCCCATTTTTTTAAGTATCTAGCTATATTAACACATTCACATTCCTAGTAACAGAAATAGGAACACATTTTTGAATGTGGACTCAAAGCATGTGCACATGTTATTAAAAAAATGCATTTTTTTGAATTTAAATTTTCTCCTAATGGTAATCCTACATGCATGGTGATTTGGTTGCTTCAAATATAGATTTGATATCATGAACCTAGTGGTTTGGACCGGAAATACAATAAAAAATCAATTTTTGAAAACATGCACACACACACACACACACATGTTTGATATTATTTTTTGAATATAAAAAATCCCATTTACCATGAAGTTTCATTTCCATATAAAGTGGAGAATGTAGATTATATATATATACATACATATATATAGTCAACTTAATAGTTTCTACTACTTTGAATACAATTTTCTCCAAACATATATCAAAATTTTAAAATACACTCCTGTACTACTTCAATTATAACTATTTTGGTCCTCAACCATATATATATATATATATGTTGCACTAGAGGACATGAAGGCCTATAATGTAAAAAAAGGAATGTTCGCTATTTCTAAGACCCTTTTATGTTGTTCTAACAAAAGGATTGTATTTTGAAGTATATAATGACATTCATAATTCAAATAAAATTATAAAATTAAGATTATAAATTGTGGAAAAATAGTCATTCACAAGAACCATATGGTCTCTAAAAATCCAAAAAAATTTGTACCAATATTCCATAATTTAGATACTCAAGTGTTGTTGTAACAAAAACATATTCATTATTTGAAAATTAACATACTAATATTAGAAAAAATAATAACTCATACAGTTAGACACAATTTCTATAAATAAAAATTATATGTTCAGAACCCCAACTCATTTTTCTACATTTCATCTTTTTAGACCATTTTCAAAGTCATTGCACAAGTACCTATAATTTTCCCTACAAGTTAACATATTTTTATTTTTTCATTTTTGTGTGGCTACTAACACATCATAATAGACCATCATTAGTTTGCACTCACCCATCTATAATTATAAAGTAGGAAACAAAAAAATTATTTACAATAAAAATATACAAGTACTGATATGAAATTTCTTTTTATTTTTTTAGTTATTGTAACTAAGTCAAAAAAAAATCAAAGTAAAATCATTCATGACCATGTCTATTTTCTTTGGATTTACTACTAACTAGACACCTTAAGTTTGGTACTTCATAGTATCGTCTTCTAAGAATTGTCCTTATAATTATCATTACTAGTTCATGTAAATTGCATAATCCTCTTCATCTTGAATAGTCTAAAATAAGTAATCGAGGAGTTTTTGAATCCTCCCAATTATTTATTATTAAATCCCACATCACTCTAAGGGAATCGTTATGAATCATCCACTAATTATATGCATGGAATTTTATCTTGAGTCTAGAAAATATTTTTCTATTTCTCTTGTACATTATGAATATATAAAGAAATTTCTAATCTCTTACAGTTAGTTTCACTTAGCTTATAATATTAAAAATACATGAGATTGATATTGAGCTTAATCTCAACCTATACTTTAAACTAGTATTGAGAGTGTTAGTTATTGTAAATAATCCTCTATAACATTTATTATTCCACATCATTCCTTATATCTTCATGATATTAAAGTTTATAATGAACTTTGGGATTGAAAAAGGAAATTCATTTTCCAAAATATTTCCATATATATGAGCATGCGCAGTTAGATAAGCCAACTATGTGAACTCACAAACTTGAAAATGTTATTCTACTATGATATATGTGTTCTTCTTAATGTTCATATTTAATTTCTACATATTTTACTTAGTTATACTTTTGTTGGCTAATATGATTATCCGTGAGGTACAATTTTGTAATAGATATTTTTTTTTTGTGAGCGAGCTATGGCAGGAAATTTATTGAAACCATTTTATTATCATATGTCAGTTAGCAAACGAAGTTGTGAACTAACTTGGATTGGTGCTAGGTGGCTTGTTGTTATGTATATTATTGATGTTATGTATATTATTATGGATGTAATTTTTATCTCATATAAACATTTGATGAATATCTAATAGAAGACTATGATCAAAATTTTGGATTATATAACTCCTATGTGTCTTATGGATGTAAAAGTATGTTTGACTATTTTTGAATTTCTGGACATTATTGCTACCATTTTATTCTTTATGAGAAAGTTTCTATTCCTATTAGTTAGAGTTTTTGAGGTTTAGTTTATTAATATATGCTCTCTATTAGTTATCTTCATAGTTTGGTGTGAGGTTGATATATTTTATCATTTGAAATCTTGAGTGGCTAGGATAGTTTTCCTATCTTCAGACAAATATTATTATATTTATATTATAAAATTATTTGTTTAATACAAATATCTCAAAAAATTTATATGTTAATAATTTCCACTCTACCATCTTATCAGGTTTTCATAGTTATTTTGACTCTATATGGCGAATATGTTGATTTTACAAGTATAATAAAGAGAAGTATGATTTTCTACTATAGATAATTACCTCCAGTGTTATTATTCTTACTTTAGAACATTTGAGATCATTATCAAATTATTCTTCATAAAATTTAAACCATGAGTGCAGTACGACCATAGATATTACAATAAAATATGTATGCATAAGAGACACCAAAATTTTACCCTAGGAAAACTTAGCCTCGGCAAAAACCCATGAATATTTTCTTAGGGCAAAATTTCGAATTAAAAAAAATGTACACTTTGAGTACCCTAGTCAAATTTGGTGAAGCTAAAAGATCAAATAATTTAATTCAATCTTGGTCAAAAGAGAGATAATATGTCAACTATGGTCAAATATGGTCAAACATGATGAAATTCAGCCTTTGCAACTTTTCATCAACTCTAGTCAACAAGATGAATTTCAGCCCCTAAAAATACATTGGAAATTTTGGACAAATGTCCCATAATTTCATCCAATAACCTCACCCAAGATTTGGTCAAACCTAAAAAAAATGTTTGGTTAACAAAGGTAAAACAACCCATAAAATCCATAATCAACTCTAGTCAAGAAAATTCAAACTTCGTTGGTCATTATTATATTTCTCCTTTGCATGTGTCAAAATAAAAACATATTAATAGATGATTTGAATTGGTGAAAAATGGACGAGGCTGATTGGTCAATTAATAGAGGTCGAATAAGGAGGGTTTTGACTAAGGGTCAAACCCATTTTTATGGTGGGGTCAACTTGAATATTAAAATTGATATTTCATTTCCTTTGACATTGTTTACTTAAATAAATATGTTAGATACAAAAATATAACCATCCCTCTTAGCTATGGAGCTGTTCATCATGGCTTCCTCGAATGCACATTTTGTGGAAACAATTTCTCCTTCCCAAGAAAATATTGAAATAGCTAGCTATATTGATGTTTCCATCAACTACATGTGAAAATCATCTTACATTAGCATCATGCAAAGGAATCTAGTCACCCACTAGACATATCCCCTTTATAAATAGATATAGTGACCCACGAGACAGGTACCTCCTAACACACGAATAACTATTATATCTTCATGATATGTAAGTTTATGATGAAATTTTGGATTGCAAATGGTAAATATTTTTCCATAAATTTTTCACATATATAAGGATTCAAACTTAGAGAAGGAAATTATGTGAAATTACAAACATGAAAATCATATTTATGTCGTAAGGCATCACTATTTGAAAACAACATACCTGTTGTCTCACTGTCCTTCGTGTAAATCATTCGATCTTTTGTTAGACGATTAAATTCTTCTCAATCATTGATTTGAAGTCATTATTTATTGATACAGGTGGTTGGTTTCGAGGCAGCATCGATAAGAAGAAAGGGTTTCAGGCAGAATACAAATTTTGAAATGCATATGTGAGCCCATGGAGACGAGACGAAACAGGCACTCTTTGACAGTCCATTGGCGCCTCAATGGTACAGATTCAAAGATGCTCAAGGGCGAGTAAAGGTGAACAGAGAAATCATGCTCAGTGTCTGGCTTGGGACATAGGTGGACACAACATTTCAAGAAGGATGGCAATCTTACTTGGGTGGGTTACTTCATTCCAAGGTATACCTTTCTCCGAAGCTCTGGTATCTAAGGGTCAATGTCATCGAAGCCTAGGAGCTTAGGATTTCAGAAAAGCGGCATTACCCTCATTTTTTTGTGAATGCACAGCTGGGATTTCATATTAGGATGACAAGAATTTTGATGAGCCAGATTTTTTGGAACCCTTTCTGGAACAAAGATTTGGTCCTAATTTTAGTGTCATGTTTTTGCATATTAGATTTACATTTGTTTTTGCATATTAGATTTACATGTGTCCAAGTTCATATATGAAGACCATGTGTATATTATATCTACATAATACATATCAGATTTACAATGGTCTGTTCCAGTACTAATAGCGAAAGAGGGCTTTGTTGCGAAAAATACTAAGAGGGGGGGGGGGGGTGAATCAGTATTTATAGCTTATAAAATAAAATAAATTTTCTTTGATCAGATTTCCATATGCGGTTTTTATGAACAGAACTAGCGTATGCACGTGGAAATGAAGAAGGAAACTAGCATATACTGATTTAACTTTCCAGATTTAGAGAAATTATCAGAAGCGGTCTTATAAACAGATTTATCAGTTATGTATCAGGTTAGAATTTATGAGCAGTAATCAACAAAATAAATCATCACACACATGAACACAAATATTTAAGGTGGAAACCGAATTTGGGAGAAAACCACCGCTGCGGTCGTCTTTGTCTTCAATCATTATTATATAGAAAAGAATTTACAACATAGTACCGATGCAGACTCATACCAGTACGCAGGCTTCTACCTGCAGAAGGCTGCAACCTTCTCTCGTTTTCTAGCTGCAACTGGAAGGGAGCTCCAACCCCTTGATCTCGATTACCAGGCTCTCCTAGAAGGGAGCTTCAACCCCCTGAAATCAATCACCCGCTTCTATTGACAGAAATCTTCTTCTTTCATACTGAAGGCTTCAATCCTTAGACCTACTTCTGACCATGTTTCATAAATTTTCATACTGGATCAAAACAACTTCAATACATATTAGATATAAATCTTCCGGATAATCACATGAGAGTTTTAGGAACGACGCGTTTCGAACTACCAACTGTAGTTCATCATCAGGATAACTACGTTGGTAGTTCGAAACGCGTCGTTCCTAAAACTCTCATGTGATTATCCGGAAGATTTATATCTAATATGTTATGGATCACAGAAGCTTGCACTCTCAAAAAAAACTTCAATACAAATCCTTAACGTCAATAACCATACTTTCCACAAAAATTCAATCAGAACATCAATACCACTATAACCAGAATATCAGAAATAACCCAGACTTCAGAGCAGATAATCAGATACACATTCAACCTTGAACAACCATTAAGTCAGATCCCATATGATACTTTGTTTCACTGAAGCCGCATACATACGCACTTTCCTGCTCATCAACCCGCGTATACTTCAGTGCATACCCATTTTTATATTCTGAATTAATACGCGACTTTTTTTTAATGATTCCGCATATACACGCGCTTTTATTTTTACCAACTAGCATATTCCTTTGTTTATCCTTTATTTCAGAATTTTTTCAGACTCATATTCAGATCTGAAATCATATTTCTGTTCAAACAATATATCAGCCATGCAGAACTGTTTGGACAATCATTCTTCCCTCAACAATTCATTCATTGAATCATCAACCAATCAACCAACAACATAATCAGCAGCACAATCAATATTCAAACAACCCAGATCTGTATGAATACATCCTTGACAGATAGCAGTAAAACAACAAAACAAATCAGACATTTCATTTCACACACTTCAGCAAAACCCTAGATTCCATACATGCTTTTACTTGACTGAACCTGCGTATATACGCACTTTTCTGCACACCAACCTACGTATACTTCTGTGTAGCTTCCATACGCGCTTTACATGAAGCGAACCCACGTATATACACACTTTTACTGAGACAAACTAGCGTATAGATATGTAAAAGATAAACTTTGTAGAACAGACCATATCTATAAACTTACCCAGATTTCTTCAATTTCTTCATAAGACTTGCGCCAGGTCTTCATCATTTCTTTTATAGATCATCCTAGAGATTCATCATTTCTAGATCTAGATATTTTGAACCTTCATCATATCCATAGGTGCATCATAGATTCAGATCTATCAATAAAATGTTACCCATTCCATCTAGATATACTTCAGAGTGAATTATTCATTAAAACTAGACCTATGCATACTCTTGCACTATGATCTTCTTCTCCTTATATAGATTTAGCCTTTGTCAACACCATGAGTCAAAACCACTCAACCGCTGATGGTATTCCTGGATGGGATCAAATATATAATCCAACGCTCGATACAGTGGACCAATACCATGGTAATGTCCCCTACTTTTATAAATTTAGAGTGCAAATAGGCATACGCTACCTGGTATGTACTTTTCCGCATACATACACTAATTTTCCTTTACAAACCCGTGTATGCTTTGTGAAATATCTAATTCATCATTACTTTGACACTTACTGGAATTTCTTTCTTTGTTACATCTGAACTAATCTGTAGCTACATCATCCTTACATATTTAACACATAGATTGCTTTTCATAGGAAACTCATCAAGTAGGTTTCCATCAAGGACAACTTTATCAAGTAGGTTGCCATCAAGGACAACACATTGCATCATATTGCCAACAATATCCCCCTTTGGACTTGATGGCAACCATGATTGTGTTTGATCACCACAACAGATAGATGCATTGATTATAACCATTGTTCAAACACCATGATACTCTCCCCCTTTGACATCAAGGGAAAAGGGCGAATCAAAACCAAAAAAGGTTTTTCTTCTCTTGTGGAAAGAAGAGCTTTGTAGATCTGATGTGCACTGAAGTTACCATGCTTGCTCTGAGTTCACGCTGAATCTTAAAACATATTTTTCAGTGAAGTACATGACTCTACGACCTTTCCTATCACCAAGGACTCATACTTACATCAATGATCCAACCAAGTGGATTTACATATGTGACTCAAGTACCCAACCAAGTGGGTTTACACATTTTGACTCAAATACCCAACCAAGTGGGTTTACAAAATGGAATAAGTCTTTGCATGACTGAATATTACAATGTTTACATCATGGGCCTCAACATGACCTTTTTCATCAAATTACAGAAATGAATTATACAATGAAGATAAAAAATTCTCAAGCATGAGATCAAACTAAAACAAATAATTAGAATGTCAAAAATGCATCCTTTCCACATGACCAAAGCTCCCCCTTAGCTTGTGCATCCTGAAAAATTTCAACAGAAAATCATCAAAGCATCTTCATCAAATATCAGAGAATGAAACAAAAATATGAGAGTTGAAACATCATGAGAGATACCAAACAGCACCACAGCTGTGCTGAAGAATGTTGACCGAGAAAAAATTTGTCAGCAAACACCCATACACGGTTTTCTATGTATACACTCGCGTATATACGCGACTGTCCTTCAGGAAATCTGCGTATCCAATTTAATCTTCTGATTTTAAGTAGATCTGATCCTCTGCATGGCAGAGACAACTCCTAGCTTCTTTTTGAGATATTCGAAAGCTTCCCTGGGTATAGGTTTGGTAAATATATCAGTAACTTGTTCTTTGGATGGAACATACTCCAACTTCACTTTTTTTTCAAGCACTTGTTCACATAAGAAGTGATACTTGATGGGAATGTGCTTGGTCTTGGAATGCATAACATGATTCTTTGAGATACTAATGGCACTTGTATTATCACACATAATGGAGATAGGAGGTGAAAATTTGATTTGAAAGTCTTGTAAGGTTTGCATCATCTAAAGAAGTTGAGTGCAACATGATGCGACAGCCACATATTCTGCTTCTGCTATAGATAAGGCAATAGATCTTTGCTTCTTGCTGAACCAAGATACTAGCCAGGGTCCCATATAGAATGCACCACCACTAGTGCTTTTCCGATCTTCAACATTTCCAGCCCAATTTGCATCAGTGTAAGCATGAAGAGTGAGATCAGCATTCTTTGGATACCATAGTCCAAAGTCTTGAGTTCCTTGTAGATATTTGAATACTATTTTGATAGCCTAAAGGTGAGACTCCATTGGATTAGCTTGGAATCGTCCAACAATCCCAACTGCATGCATACTGTCTGGTCTAGTCCCAGTGAGATAAAGTAGACTTCCTATCATAGATCTGTATTCTGGTTGATTCACCATGGGGGAATCATCATTGGAACTGAGATTGCATCCGGTTATCATCGGTGTACTTACAGGTTTGCAATCTTCCATGCCATACTTCTTTAGTATCTGCTTAAGATATTTTTCTTATGATAAGAATATGCCATTTGTTGCTTGTTGCACTTTCTAAGCCAAGAAATAATGTTAGTTCCCCAAGTAAAGACATTTCAAATTCTTGCTACATAGCAGAAGCAAATTTCTGACTCATAGATTCTTCATTACTTCCAAAAATGATGTCATCAACATATACAACCACAATCAATAGTTTATCATTTTCAGTTTTTGTGTATAAGTTTCTATTAGCAGACCCCTTTGAAAATCCTTGTTGATGAAGATATTTACCAAGACGATAATACCATGCCCTTGGAGCTTGTTTGAGACCATATAGAGCCTTTCTAAGTCTACAAACAAGTTTTTCAACATTTCCCAAAATGAATCCTTCTAGTTGTTCTATATAAACTTCTTCTTCTAGGTCACCATTGAGAAAATCAGATTTAACATCCATTTGATAAACTTTGATTTGTTGGAAGCTTGAAAAAGAAAGAAACATTCATATGGCTTCAAGTCTAGCAAAAGTTTCTTCAAAGTCTATACCTTCTTGTTCAGCATACCCCTTGCAAACAAGTCTAGCTTTATTTCTTATAACATCCCCATTCTCATTTAACTTGTTTTTGAATATCCATTTAGTTCCAATGAAATTATTGTCATGAGTTCTTGGTACTAATTCCCAAGTGTGATTCTTTTCAATTTGATCAAGCTCTTCATTCATGGCTTGAATCCAACATTCATCTTTTCTAGCTTGATTGACATTGTGTGGTTCAATAGTGGATAGAAATGCCAGATAGCTAGAAGATCCTACAAGAGTCCTTCTTGTTTGTACACCTAATCCCTTTTCTCCCAAAATTTGATATTCTGGATGATTCTTTTAAACATATCTGGATGGAGCTTTTTCAGAGAAATCATCTTCGGGTTCTTCATTGGGTTCATTGTCTATATCATTTCTATTTGATGTAGAAGGATATTTTTCACCATCATCTTCATATGTTGTTTGTTTTTATTCTTTTGGAGCTGCAGGAGACTCATCAATAACAACATCAATGCATTCAACAATCTTCCAAAGTCTTTTATTGTAACATTTATATGCTCTACTCCTAGAGGAGTAACCAAGAAGTATTCCTTCATCTGCTCTGGGTTCAAACTTGCCAATTTTTTCAACATTATTTTTGATAAAGCATTTGCTTCCAAAAACTCTAAAATGCTTCACAGTGGGAGGATTACCATAGTAGAGTTCATATGGAGTTTTATCACTATTTACATGAACATGTGCCTTGTTAAGAATATTTGCCGCTGTATGTGCTGCTTCTCCCCAAAATGTGTCAGGTGTTTCGGAATCATCAAGCATATCTCTAGCCATTTTTTGAACTTTTCTATTCATTCTTTCTGCTACGTCATTTTGTTGTGGAGTGCCAGCTACAGTAAAATTTATTTTTATGCCATGTTGTTCACAAAATTCAAGGAATTCATCTGATGTATATTCTCCTCCTCAATCAGATCTCAGGCACTTGATTTTTAGATCTAATTCATTTTCAACTAGTGCTTTGAAGATTTGAAATTTCTCAAATGCTTCATCTTTATGTTTAATCAACCCAATCCAACACATTCTAGAGAAATCATCAATAAATAAGATATAGTATTGTTCACCACGTGGTGACTTTTTCCTCACACGTCCACATATGTCAGTATGAATGAGTTCAAGAGGCTTACTTGATGATCCTTCCTTGGCATTAAATTGCACTCTGGTTTGCTTTTCGAATTGGCAATATTTGCATATGATACTTTTAGGTAGAGTAATATTGGGAAGAGCACGAATAGCTTTAAGTCTGCTTGATTTGTTGATTTGAGAGAAGCTCAGATGCCCCAACCTTCTATGCCATAGCTAGTTTTCTAAATATTTACTCAAGTAACATTGTTATTTTCAGTTCTTCAATACATACAGGTTGCTTGCAGTTCTTTTTCATTTTATAATTGTTTTACCTGTATCAATATCACGCACCACACATTCTTTTGAACTAAAGAAAACTTCAGTTCCTTGATCACACATTTGACTTACACTTGAAATATTATTCTTTAATCCATCCACATACATGACATTATTAGCTTTCACCTTTTCTTTTAGAAAAACAAACCCTTTTCCCTTAATGACAGCAGGAGTATCATTTCCAAATGTAACATTATTTTCCTTTTCTAGAGCACTATATGAAAGAAGTTTGTTTTTGTAACCTATCATGTGTTTTGAGCATCCACTATCAATGTACCATTGATTTTATTCACCTTCTTCCAATAAAGCTATCCCACAATTTTCAACCTGTAATTCCTTCTTTTTACACACTTTGGAGCTTGAAGGAAAATGCTCTTTTGGCTGAACTTTGCTCCTGCATTCAGATTCTTCATGGCCAAATTTATTGCAATAAGTACATTCAACTTCATTTTGAAGAGGAGAAAAGTTGTTATAGGTATTCCTCTTTGTTCCAATATCAATCCTTTTCTTTCTTGGTTCTTTTGTCATGATGGTTTTATATGCAACACATTCAACAACTTTATGACCAAAATTGTGACATGAGAAACATTGTCCATTGAAGAAGAATTTTTTCCGATCATGAAATCTTCTACTTGAATTTACCTGTTGGTTGGTGTTTCTTTGAAATGTATTCTTATTAGTTTTCTTTGAATTGAGATGGTCATGCTTTACCTGTGAAGATTATTTATTCCCTTGCTGAGTGGCAGAATTTTGTATACTGGTTGTAGCTGCTTTTAGATAATTTGGTGCTGAAGTGTGAGAAGATTCTCTCATATATCCAAGACCTGTATTTATAAAAGGAGAACGTTGTACCTTGATAATCTCATCTAAGGTTTCAGATCCTTTAGAAAATCTAATATTCAACGTCTTTACTTTCTCAATTTCTTTTCTTAGAATTACTATTTCACATTCTAACTTCTCATTATGTTTCTCCTTTTCTTCAAGCTAATTTTTCAGACTTTCTATGGTTATTTTACTTTCTTCTAAGCATATTTTGAGTTGATTTTTTTCATCAAGAAAATAATTGTTCTATAAATCATCAATAAAAGTATCTTTTTCTTCTCTAGATTCTTTTTCAAATGCCATAAGAAGTCTAAGATCTTGTTCACATTCTTCCTCACTATCAGATAACCCATCACTGTCTTCGTGAGTATAGTAAATTTTTCTAGTGCTAAACCGATTCTTATTTCTTCTTGCTACTTCGTTCCCTTTTTCATGTGTTTATTTATGAGGACACTTAGCAGCATAATGACCAACTCTTCCACAAGAAAAACATTTGAAAGGAAGCTTACCTCTAAACTGTCCTGTAACAAGTTGAAGTCTCTCTACAAAATTTACCTCATCTTCTTCTGAGATATACCCTGATCCTTCTGTCTCTTGTACTTATTTCCCTTTTGTAGAAGCTCTAAATATGGCTTCTTTGACTTCAGATGGTCCTCCTCTTCTCATTTCACATGCATTTAGTATGCCATGAAGCTGCACCACAGTAAGATTTTGAAGATCCTGCTTTTCTTCAAGAGCATAAACTTTTGACTCAAATTTTTCCGTTAGAGATCTAAAAAATTTCTCAACCAAAGCAGATTCAGTTATTGTTTCTCCCATATTTCTCACATGATTTACAATATCATCAAGACGTAAAAATAAATTGGCAATGCTCTCCTCCTTATGCATTTTTAGATTCTCATATTGAATTCTGAGAGTTTGGAGTTTAGCACTTTTTACCTTTGCATCACCTTCATAACTTAGAATTATTTTATCCCATATTTCCTTTACTATCTCCAGCTGCATCACTTTGAAAAATTCTAATTCAATTAGACTTCCCAATAGAGCATTGACTGCCTTTGCATTTGTTTCATAATTCTTTCTTTCCATTGGATCTGTTGGTACTACGGCTGGATATTGATATCATCCTTCAACAATAGCCCATACATATGCTCCTAGAGACTAAAGATAGGATCTCATCCTTGTTTTCTAGAAGATTAAATTGTTTCCATTGAAGAGTGGAGGCCTGATAGATGTTGTTCCATCTTGATTGCTCATCTTGTTTGATCTTCCTTCTAGCGGCTAATCTTTTTCAGAAGAACTTGCTCTGACACCAATTGTTGGGAAAAATACTGAGAGGGGGGGGGGTGAATCAGTATTTATAGCTTATAAAATAAATTCAATTTTTCTTTGATCATATTTCCATACGTGGTTTTTATGAACGGAACTAGTGTATGCACGTGGAAATGAAGAAGGAAACTAGCTGATACTGATTTAGCTTTCTAGATTTAGAGAAATTCTCAAAAGCAGTCTTATAAAAAGATTTATTAGTTATGTATCAGGTTAGAAGTTATGAGAAGTAATCAACAGAATAAAGCATCACACACATGAACACCAATAATTAAGGTGGAAACCCAATTCGGGAGAAAACCACCGCTGATGTCGTCTCTGTCTTCAATTGTTATTATATAGAAAACATTTTACAACATAGTACTGATACAAACTCATACCGGTACGTAGGCTTCCACCTACAGAAGGCTGTAACCTTCTCTCATTTTCCAGCTGCAACTGGAAGGGAGCACCCAAACCCTGATCTTGTTTACCATCCTCTCCTGGAAGGGAGCTTCAACCCCCTGAAATCAATCACCAGCTTTTATTGACAGAAATCTTCTTCTTTCATACTGAAGGCCTCAATCCTCAGACCTACTGCTAACCACCTTTCATCAATTTTCATACTGGATCAAAAGAGCTTCAATACAACCCCTTAACATCAATAACCATACTTTACCCAACACTTCAATCAGAACAGCAATACCACTGTAACCAGAATATTAGAAATAACCCAGACTTCACAGTAGATAATCAGATACACATTCAACCTTGAACAACCATTAAGTCAGATCCCATATGCTACTTTGTTTCACTGAAGCTGCGTACATACGTGCTTTCCTACTCATCAACCCACGTATACTTCAATGCATACCCATTTTTATATTTTGAATTAATACGCGACTTTTCTTTAATGATTCCGCGTATACACGCACTTTTCTTTTTGCCAACTAGCATATTCCTCTGTTTATGCTTTCTTTCAGAATTTTTTAAGACTCATATTCAGATCTGAAATCAGATTTCTGTTCAGACAATCTATCATCCATGTAGAACTGTCTAGACAGTTATTCTTCCCTCAATAATATATTCATTGAATCATCAACCAATCAACCAACAACATAATTAGCATCACAATCAATATTCAAACAACCCAGATCTGTATGAATACATCCTTGACAGATAGTAGTAAAACAGAAAAACAGCTCAGAAATTTCATTTCACACACTTCAGAAAAACCGTAGATTCCATACGCGCTTTTACTTCACTGAACATGCGTATATACGCACTTTTCTGCACACCAACATGTGTATACTTATGTGTAACTTCCATACGCGCTTTACATGAAGCGAACCCACGTATATATGGGCTTTTACCGAGACAAACTAGCATATAGATCTATAAAAGATAAACTTTGCATAACAGACCAGATCTATAAAATTACCCAGATTTCTTCAATTTCTTCATAAGACTTGCGCCGGGTCTTCATCATTTCTCTTGCAGATCATCCTAAAGATTCATCATTTCTAGATCTAGAGATTTTGAACCTTCTTCATATCCATAGGTGCATCATAGATTCAGATCTATCAATAAATTGTTACCCATTCCATCCAGATATACTTCTGAGTGAAGTATTCATTAAACCCAGACCTATGCATACTCTTGCACTATGATCTTCTTCTCCTTATATAGATTTAGCCTTTGTCAACACCATGAGTCAAAACCACTCAACCACTGATGGTATTCCTGGACAGGATCAAATAGATAATCCAGTGCTCAATACAGTGGACCAAAACCATGGTAATGTCCCCTGGTTTTATAAATTTAGAGTGCAAATAGGCATACACTACTTGGTACGTACTTTTCCACGTACATACACTACTTTTCCTTTACAAACCTGCATATGCTTTGTGACATATCTAATTCATCATTACTCTGGCACTTACTGGAATTTCTTTCTTTCTTACATCTGAACTAATCTGTAGCTACATCATCCTTACATATTTAACAAATAGATTTCTTTTCATAGGCAACTCATCAAGTAGGTTTCCATCAAGGAAAAATTCATCAAGTAGGTTGCCATCAAGGACAACACATTGCATCATATTGCCAATAGGCTTAACTATATTGAACTTGATCAAGTTTCAAGTACGAATCCAATGATAGTTTGAGAGTTTATATTAAGGATACTAAGAAGCAGTTATGGGAAGTTCCGAGCGATATTTTTCCTAGATATGGTGGGGTCAATATTAGTGGTGATTCTCATAACCATCTTCATGAATTGTTGATTAACTACTCCAATAATCCATTCGGCTTTGCAATCACCAGGTGTTCAGGTGAAGATACTTTCTTTAATTCCACTGCAAATGAAATTGGTAATTTATTTGGGAATATTGTATTTAAAGACCAATACTTGGACGTCTCTACTGCCCTGCCATCAGCTGCTTCTCTGTATGGATTTGGAGAGAGCACTAGGTGGACAGTTATCCTCAACATGAATTAGAACTATATGCTCTGGAATTAATACATTAGCAGTTTTAATATGAATTTGTATCTTTATGGGTCTCATCCATCTTATTTTGATGTCAGACCATGCGGTGTTTCTCATGGGGTTTTGCTGGTGAATAGTAATGGATTAGATGTTCGTATGGGGGATATTTCTTGACATAAGAAACAAATGGGGGAGTCTTGGACCTGTATTTCTTCTCAGGCCATTCTCCGCTTGCTGTTTTTTAGTAGTACACAACCCTCATCGGTCGTCCTTATCCAATGTCGTACTAGTCTTTCGATATTTTCTCATATCTATCTTGTGAATTTCATTAATTTTCTACAAGTAACCCCACTCTCTCTGAGCATTTGCATTGTCGGGTTCATGTCTATTGTAGCCTGTAGGAAATGTTCAGTGGTTCACAAACCTGCATTTTATGTTTATAAAGCTCCATTCTCAAGACTATTCTTACTACCTATGCTTAAAATTGTTAAAACATGTATGCCTGGGCTAATGAAAACTTGAGTACAGATTAAACTCACTCATTCTGAGCATTTGAATTGCTGGGTGCATGTCTGTTGCAGCCTGTAGGAAATGGTCAGTCGTTCAAAAACCTACATGTTCTGTTTATAAATCTCCATTCTCATGACTATTGTTACTGCCTGTGCTTAAAATTGTTAAAACATGTATGCCTGGGCTAATGAAAAATTGAGTACAGATTAAAACAAGTAGAAATTCAATGGATAGATGTGAAAGAAGTCCTTTTTGAAACTCCACCTTTTTAGGAAGTTGTGTATTTTTTTCTAGTTCTATCTTTTCAGTCATGCAAATCATTATTGGAGGAGAGAACCTATTCGTTGGAATATCACATGCTATGTACCGCACAATTTAAATTACATAAGCTACACTAATGCAACGGAGAGACAAATTATTGGTCAATTCCAAACTAAATTTATTTCTTGGAAGGAAGGTATATACTATGAAGGTGGACTATTCGTGTAATGAGAAACACTTTCCCAAAATGTGTCAATGTTCATTACTTAAATACATCACTATGTAACCTCTTCTTGGTCACGGTGGCAATGACTCCTTTCAAGCAACCAATAGCTCTAATAGTAAATGTTATTGGTGTATTTTCATGCGATTCCTCTTCTAGGCATTTTTGGAATATTCTTAACTCTCTTTTCTCCTTAAATTTGTCCAAGGATTCCAAGAATCTTTGTTCACTTGTAACGCATTTTGGGTAAATATTTCCACATTGGTAATGTAGCTTGATATTTTTAGTAGAAGAGCTTTTAATTTACTTTTCAAAGTCAATTTTTTTGTTTCTTTAATTTTTTTGTAAGCTGCTTATGGAAAATGTATGTTTCCTCTATATTATTGAATTGGGTTTGGGCACAAATTAGAAAATAATATGCATATTTGTCATTGTTATTAAATTCCTGATGGTATATTGATTGTATTTGAATACTTATGTGTCAGGCTACTGAATCATGTCTTTTATGTCCAGGTTTCTTCTCGTTTGCTAATTTGAACTTGTGGAGGTAAAAGTGCTCCCTCACATCAGTAAAGCAGCAAGATAGTAATAGAAATTTGTACTGATAAATTTCACACAATATAGATGCACCCAGTTCCATTCGAATTTTCTAGAGTGAAATTTCTAGCAGATCATTGGGCATCTGCACTAGATTGCACATATTTGCAAAATTAATTAACATTACTGTAATATTTTTCCATACTGTTAAAAGTCATTATAGATGAGAATGCCAATGTTCTATTTTTTTGTTTGTTTGTGTCAAACACAGATCCATTCTGATATGAACTACAAGATTTGATAATCATCTATATATGTGAAAGGAGTCTTTCCTAGCATTCCCTATTTTTTTTTTGTATAGATAAGACGAGATGTTAAAAAGCCAAATTTCAACCGAACATGTTTTTCTTAGGTAGTAAATGCAAATGAGAGAACTCGCAAGACTAGTCCCGAGTAATAAATGAAAGAAATTAGAAATCTTCTTGAGTGTTTTGTAGAGGCTTGTGAAATTTATTAGTATTGTTTGGTTCATCACCTGAAACCCAAAGGCTTTAGGTTAATAAATTACATAGCAATATTGAATTGACAGGCATTAGGAATTACAATAAATTCATTTTTGTATTCTTTACTAGTTATATCTTTTCAGTCATGCAAAAAATTATTGGGGGAGAGAACCTATTCGTTAGAATATCATATGCTATGTACATCACAATTTAAATTACATGAGCTACACTGATGCAAGGGAAAGACAAATTATTGGTCAATTCCAAACTAAATTGATGTCTTTGAAGGAAGGTATATGCAATAAAGGTGGACTATTCGTGTAATGAGAAACACTTTCCCAAAATGTGTCAATGTTCAGTATTTAAAAGAATCACTATGTAAACTCTTCTTGGTCACGGTGGAAATGACTCTTTTCAAGAAACCAATAGCTCTAATAGTGAATATGATTGGTGTATTTTTGGAATATTCTCAACCCTCTTTTGTCCTTAAATTTGTCCAAGGATTCCAAGAATCTTTGCTCACTTGTAATGCATTTTGGCTGACTATTTGCACATTGGTAATGTAGCTTGAGATTTTTAGTAGAAGAGCTTTTAATTTATTTTTCAAAGTCAAATGTGTTGTTTCTTCAATTTGTTTGTAAGCTGCTTATGGACAATGTATGTTTCCTCTATATTTTTGAATTGCGTTTGGGCACAAATTAGAAAATAATATGCATATTTGGCATTGTAATTAAATTCCTGATGGTATACTAATTGTATCTGAATACTTATGTGTCATGCTACTGAATCATGTCTTTTATGTCCAAGGTGCTTCTCATTTTCTAATTTTAACTTGTGGAGGCAAAGTGCTCCCTGGCATCGGTAAAGCAACAAGATAGTAATAGAAATTTGTACTGATAAATTGCACAAAAAATAGATGCGCCTAGTTCCATTCCACTTTTCCAGAGTGAAATTTCTAGTGGAACATTGGGCATCTGCACCAGATTACATAGATTTGAAAAATTAATGAACATTACTGTAATATTTTTCGATACTGTTAAATGTAATTATAGATGAGAATGCCAGTGTTCTATTTTTTTGTTTGTTTGTGTCAAACACAGATCCATTCTGATATGAACTACAAGATTTGCTAATCTATATATGTGAATGGAGTCTTTCCTAGCATTCCTTGTTTTATTTTGTATAGATCAGACGAGATGTTAAAAAGCCATATTTCAACTGAACAAATTTTTTTGGGGTAGTAAATGCAAATGAGAGAATTCGCAAGACTACTCTAGGGCAATAAATGAAAGAAATTAGAAATCTTCTTGACTAGTTTTGTAGGGGCTTGTGAAATTTATTATTATTGTTTGGTTCATCACTGAAACCCAAAGGCTTTAGGTTAATAAATAACATAGGAATATTGAATCGAAAGGCATCAGGAATTACAATAAATTAAGTTGTGTATTCTTTGCTAGTTATATATTTTCAGTCATGCAAAACATTATTGGGGGAGAGAACCTATTCGTTGGACTATCATAAACTATGTACAACATAATTTAAATTACATGAGCTACACTGATGAAAGGGAAAGAAAAATTGTTGGTCAATTCCTATTGTGTAACCAGCTCCAAAAATAGAATAAAAGAGATATCAACGCCTTAGAAATGAACCACTTTGAGGGGGAAACCTCCAATACATTACATAAATGAACAATTCTTGGATGATACAATTTACAAAACCTCCTTTCTATATATAGAAGTCCATGTGGCCATAATGTAATCCTAGTGGGCCACAATGTAATCCTAGCCGACCTAAAATTAATAATTTAAGGGCACAATAATAACAAAATGGGGGTTGCAAGGGTACAATAATAAAAATAAAGGGGTTACACTAATAAAAATAAGGGACTATACTGGTAATATAGGGACTTAACATGTCCCTCTCCTTCAAAAAAGTGTTGTCCTCAATGCCTGAGTAGCTCTCGGTGCTTCTGTATAAAATTCTCATCCTCCCATGTAGAATCTTCAGTGGGTAAGTTCTTCCACTTGATGAGATACTTTGAAATTGATCGATTCCATAGCTATCGAGTTCTTGTTTCCGTGACCGCTTTAGGTTCAAATATGACTTTTCCTTCCTCATCAAGTTCTGGCAATATTTTTTGAATTGGAATATTTTCACCTATAACCTTATTTAAGCATGAAACATGGAAAACTGGATGCACTCATGAAGAAGCAGGAAGCTCCAATTTGTATGCCATAGTACCAATATTTTGAAACACCTTGTAAGGACCATAGTACTTTGGCGATAATTTATTATCCTTCTTAGCTTGCTTGAGGGACATTTTTTTTATGGTTGTAGCTGTAAAAATACCCAATCTTCTACATCAAAACTTCTCTCGTTGCGATGTTGATCTGCCTATTGTTTCATTCGATTTTGCGCCAAATTTAGGTTATCCTTTAAGAGTAGGAGAACTTTTTGTTGATGCTTGATGTGATCTTCCACTGCTTGAACCTTCAAATTTTCCCTTAAATATGATGTGATAGATGGTGGATGATATCCATAATGTGCCATAAATGGGGTCATCTTTGCTGTAGTATGGAAGGATGTTAGATCCCTATATTACTAGTATAGTCCCTTATTGTTATTAGTGTAACCCCCTTATTGTTATTATTATACCCTTGTGACCCCCATTTTGTTATTATTGTGCACTTAAATTATTATTGTTAGGTTGGCTAGGATTACATTGTGGCCCATTAGGATTATATTATGGCCACATGGAATCCTATATATAGAAAGGAGGTTTTGTAAATTGTATCATCCAAGAATTGTTCATTTATGTAATGTATTAGAGGTTTCCCCCTCGAAGTGGCTTATTTATAAGGCGTTTATATCTCTTTTATTGTATTTTTGGAGCTGGTTACATAACATTTGGTATCAGAGCTTTGGATTCTAGGGTTTCGCTGCTCCAAACAGGTCATTGTGGCATTTTCCCTATAACGTTTTTTCTACGGAGTTTCAAAAGCTGAAACTTTTAGGGTGTGAAACCGAAATCCTAAGGAATATTTTCTAAAAATTTCAGAGCTTGGTTCGCAATATTTTCGTAGATATGATCTGTGAAAGTTAGGTCTTGTTTCAATCTCCTAAACAGGTCATCGTGGAATTTGCGCTATATATTTTTTTTTACGAAGGTTCAGAATTTGATATTCATATGGTGCAAAGCTCAAATATTGAGGAAATTCGTCAAAAAATTTCAGAGCTTGGTTCTCAATATTTTTGGAGATATAATCTATGGAAGGTAGTTCTTTTTCAAGCTCCTGAATTTCATCTCAAAGAGGTGATCATGGGAAAATTTCAATAACTCTCTCTCTATGCATCGGATTGGAGTGAGATAAAAAGTGGTCGTAAGTACATGGACTTTAGATTCTTGGCTATAAATTTTAGAAACAAAGGACGAAACAATGACATGTGGCAAGTCGTACAAGTTCACTCTACCGAACCAATCCATAATTAGGTCATTGTGGGAGATTGGACACAAATTTGTCTTGGAGAATCCAAATCAGGTCAGACCTGTGGCATTGGAAAGATAATTTAGAGGGATACGTTGGTACCGAAATTTAGATATTGAAGTGCTATAATCATAGAGATAATCCAATTTCAATATCGAGCTCCTCAAAAGCAAGAAAAAGGTGTGTATTTTTTTCTGAATTGCATAAGTCTTGTTTGAAGAATCAATCTGAATTGATTCCAAGGGCATATTGTAGAATAGATATTAGTATTGGGTTCTAAAATATGCCCCATAAAAATAATTCAACACCCATTAAGCCTTCAGAAGGCTCTACTATGACTCATGAAGATGAAGAATTGCAACATGATCTATCAAAATTACAAGAGCAAGTGCCACAAATTTCACTCTCTCAAAGAGCAACAAAAAATGAAATGGAAGTTGTGAAGAAAGGCGTGGAAGCAAGGATGGACGAGTTGAAGAAAGGCATGGAAGTTAAGACGGTTGGAATGGAATCTAGGATGGATGGCGTAGAAGCTAAGATGGATGGCATGGAAGCTTGCATGGAAGCTAAGATGGATGACATGAAAGACAACATGGAAAAAATCAAGAATCATCTAAAAGAAGACATCGAAGGTTTGACAAAGTTGATACAAGAAACCTTTCCTAATGGTGAAAAGATAGCAGAGGAACCTCATGATGAGAAAAAAATAAATGCTAATCGTGATTTCATAAACTCTAATGTTGGCGGGAAGAACCACCATATTCCAAAAATGGAATGAGGAAGTTTGATGGGAATGATCCAGTAACATGGATACCACAGATGGAGCAATATTTTGATCTCCATAACGTGTAAAACATACAAAAGGTATGCACTTCAACTTTACATTTAGAACAAAATACATTTGTATGGTATCGATGGCTTTGCTCCCATAAAAAAAATTGTCACTTGGTCAATTTTTACCGAAGAAATGATAGCAAATTATGAGGATACAAAGAGCAACACCTTATTTAGCAAATTGGTAAATTTAAAACAAAAGGGTTTAGTGGGGCAACACATTGAGGAGTTCCAAAAATTGAATATAAGGGTAACCAATATTCCAGAGGAACACAAGATTGATCTCTTCATAGGAACTTTAAAGGATAACATCCAACATGAAATTCGCGTTTTGGAACCAGATTCATTGGAGAAGGCATTCAGGTTGGCAAGAAAATTTGAATGTAAAATAATGGCGACAAGGAAGCCTACCACTCAATTCTATAAAGAAGGAAGTGTTGCTACGCCTAGATTTCCACAACCTACAAGGTTAACACCACAACAATTGGAAGAAAAGAGAGCAAAAGGGCTTTTCTATAGTTGTGATAGAAAATATACTAAAGTTCATAAGTGTGCTGAGAAGAAATTAATTTACGTAGATTGTGAAGATGAAGAAGAAATGAAGAAGAAGAGGATATACACCAGGAACCAGTCCTAGAAGAGGAAGAAATGAATCCGGCCATATCGTGTAATGCACTGGTAGGAATTACCACTCCTCAAAATCTCAAGATAGAAGGACATATCAAGAAGAAAAAGGTAATAGTGTTGATTGATTAAGGTACCACCCATAATTTTATCCATTGTAAGGTAGCCAAGGAATTAAATTGTTTCCTATACCCAGCACCAGAATGTCAAGTGATGATTGCAAATGGAGGAACTATAAATTGCTCTGGAAAATGCCATAATATCAAGCTAACCATGGGGGAATATGTATTGACTATTCCAATGCTTTCCCTTCCTATGGGAGGTGCTGATGTTGTACTAGGAGTATAATGGTTACAATATTTAGGGATGGTAGCTTTTATTTTTCAAGAAATTTTCTTGAAATTTTTTTCAAAAAGAAAGGAAGTCGAATTACAGGGTATTGCAGCGAATCCAGGAAATATAATAAGCTCTAATGTCATGAAAAAGCTTCTAAAGAAAGAACAACGAGGCGTAATTGCACAATTATGCTCACTAGAAGTTCCAACATCAAAATCATCTATTTCTGCAGATCTCCAACAATTCTTGGACAATCATTCCAAGGTGTTTGAACCTCCCAAAGGACTCCCACCTATTCGTGATCATGATCATGCTATTCATTTGTTTCCAGGAAGTGTTCCTCTAAACATCATGCCTATCCTTACGTCCAAAAGAGTGAAATTGAATGTATGATTGCAGAAATGTTAGAGGCGGGTATAATTCAACCTAGTCAAAGTTTTTTCTCCACTCCTGTAGTATTGGTACACAAGAAGGATGGATCATGGCGAATGTGTCTGGATTATAGGGAGCTCAATAAGCTCACCATTAAAGATAAATTTCCCATTCCTGTGATTGATGAATTATTGGATGAATTACATGGAGCAATTTATTTTACCAAGTTGAATCTTCATTTAGGATATCATCAAATTAGAATGAAGACTGAAGATATTCCAAAAACAGCATTTCGAACTCATGAGGGTCATTATGAATTTTTGGTCATGCCTTTGGCCTTACCAATGCACCTTCTACATTTCAAGGGTTGATGAATTCCATTTTCAAACCCTTCCTTAGAAAATTTGTGCTAGTATTTTTTGATGATATACTAATCTACAGTAGGTCTTGGAAGAATCATGTTGAACATGTTGACAGGGTGCTCAAACTATTGCAGGAGAAACAATTATATGCAAAAAAATCCAAATGTTTCTTTGGAGTACAAGAGGTGGAATATCTGGGTCATATTGTATCTCATGAGGGTGTTAAGGTAGACCCTAACAAAATTAAAGCCATTAAGAAATGGAAAGTCCCCACAACCATAAAGCAGTTGCGAGGATTTCTTGAGTTAACAGGGTATTATCGCAAGTTTGTTAAGAAGTATGGGGGAAAAGCAGCTCCTCTAACAACATTATTGAAGAAAGATGCATTTTCATGGACTCCTGAAGCAACTAAGGCCTTTGAACATCTTAAAGAGGCAATGTGCCTAGCACCGGTCTTAGCTACGCCAGACTTTACAAAAACCTTTATTGTGGAATGTGATGCTTTAGGAAATGGAATTGCTGTTGTTTTAATGCAGGAAGGAATACCCATTGCTTTTGAAAGTCATCCAATCAAAGGAAAGTATTTACAGAAACCTATTTATGAGAAGGAAATGTTAGCAATACTGCATGCACTAAAGAAATGGAGAACCTACCTAATGGGAAGACACTTCAAGGTAAAAACTTATCATGATAGTCTTAAACACTTTTTGGAACAAAGACTATATTTAGAAGAGCAGCAAAAATGGGTCACAAAGATGTTGGGTTATGATTTTGAAATAATCTACAGAAAATGAAAGCTTAATGTTGTTGCAGATGCACTCTCAAGAAAGAATGAAGAGGTGGAAGAATTGCTTTGTGCCATTTCTATTATCCAACCAGATTGGATAACCGAAGTAAGAAATGAATGGAAGAAGGACAAAGATGTATGGACACTCATTCAAAAGTTGTGGCAAGATCCTAGTACATCTGATACATTTAGTTGGAAAAATGATTCCTTATGGTACAAAGATCACTTATATCTTGGTAAGAATTCCCAACTAAAACAAAAGATTCTTCTGGAATTGCACACTTCTCCTTTAGGAGGACACTCAGGATTTTTAAAAACTTACCATAGGGTGAAGAAAGAATTTTTTTGGGATGGCCTTAAATCCGATATTCAGAATTTTGTGGTGGAATTTTTGGTTTTCCAGCAGAATAAAGTTAAGACAATTAAGACCTTGGGACTTCTACAACCTTTATCCATTCCAAGTCAACGTTGGGAGGAGATATAAATGGATTTTATCACAAGTTTACCTAAGTCCGAAGGAAAGAGTGTCATCATGGTGGTAGTTGATAGACTTACCAAGTATGCACACGTTTGTGCATTATCTCATCCATTTAAAGGAAGTAAAGTTGCTACTACGTTTATGGACAAAATTCAAAAGCTACATGGAAGCCCAAGGGTTATTGTGAGCGACAAAGATCCCATTTTTACTGGAAATTTTTGGACGGAGTTATTTGATTGTTTGGGTACTCAATTAGCTCATAGCTCATATTATCATCCTCAATCTGATGGTCAAACTGAGATAGTAAATAAATGTTTGGAAGGATATCTTCATTGTTTTGTATCTGATAAACAAACAGAATGGGTCAAGTGGTTATCTCTCACTGAATGGTGGTATAACACTTCCTTCGATACTGCAGCAAAAATGACCCCATTTATGGCACTTTATGGATATCATCCACCATCCATCACATCATATTTAGGGGAATATTTAAAGGTTCAAGCAGTGGAAGATCATAGTTAGCATCAGCAAGAAGTTCTCCAACTCTTAAAGGATAACCTGAATTTGGCACAAAATCGAATGAAACAACAAGCAGATCAACATCGCAGTGAGAGAAGTTTTTTTGTAGAAGATTGAGTATTTTTACGGCTACAACCATACAAAAAAATGTCCCTTAAGCAAGCTAAGAAGGATAATAAATTATCGCCAAAGTACTATGGTCCTTACAAGGTGTTGCAAAATATTGGTACTATGGCATACAAATTGGAGCTTCCTGCTTCTTCGCGAGCGCATCCAATTTTCCATGTTTCATGCTTAAAGAAGGTTATAGGTGAAAATCTTCCAGTTCAAACAATATTGCCAGAACTTGATGAGGAAGGAAAAATCATATTGGAACCTAAAGCGGTCACGGAAACAAGAACTCGACAACTACGGAATCGATCAATTTCAGAGTATCTCATCAAGTGGAAGAACTTACCCACTGAAGATTCTACATGGGAGGATGAGAATTTTATACAGAAGCACCCAGAGCTACTCAAGCGTTGAGGACAACACTTTTTTGAAGGAGAGGGGCATGTTAGATCCATATATTACTAGTATAGTCCCTTATTGTTATTAGTGTAACCCCCTTATTTTTATTATTGTACCCTTGTGACCCCACTTTTGTTATTATTGTGCCCTTAAATTATTATTGTTAGGTCATCTAGGATTACATTGTGGCCCATTAGGATTACATTATGGCCACATGGAATTGTATATATATAAAGGAGGTTTTGTAAATTGTATCATCCAAGAATTGTTCATTTATGTAATGTATTGGAGGTTTCCCCCTTGAAGTGGATTTTTTCTAAGGCGTTGATATCTATTTTCTTCTATTTTTGGAGCTGGTTACACAACAAAGAAAGTGTTATACCTCCATTCAGCGAGAGGTAACCACTTGACCCATTGTGCTTGTTTATCAGATACAAAACAATGAATATATCATTCAAAAAATTTATTTACTATCTCAGTTTGACCATCAGATTGAGGATGATAAGATGAGCTATGAGCTAATTGAGTACCCAAACAAGAAAATAACTCCATCCAAAAATTTCTAGTAAAAATGGGATCTTTGTCACTCACAATAACCCTTGGGCTTCCATGTAGCTTTTGAATTCTATCCATAAATGTAGTAGTAACTGTACTTGCTTTAAATTTATGAGATAATGCACAAAAGTGTGCTTACTTGGTAAGTCTATCAACTACCACCATGATGACACTCTTTCCTTCGGACTTAGGTAAACCTGTGATAAAATCCATTGAAATCTCCTCCCAACGTTGACTTGGAATGGATAAACGTTGTAGAAGTCTCGGGGTCTTAATTGTATCAACTTTATTCTGCTGGCAAACCAAACATTCCGCCACAAAATTTTGAATATCAGATTTAAGGCCATCCAAAAAAAATTCTTTCTTCACCCTGTGGTAAGTTTTAAAAAATCCTGAGTGTCCTCCTAAAGGAGAAGTGTGCAATTCCATAAGAATCTTTTGTTTTAGTTGGGAATTATTACAAAGATATAAGCAACATTTGTACCATAAGGAATCATTTTTCCGACTAAATGTATTAGATGTACTAGGATCTTGCTGCAACTTTTGAATGAGTGCCCATAAAGGAGTTTTGACCTTTTCTCTGTTCATATAACTCATTCTCAGACACCACGTGATGAACAGCGACCCTGTCCTCATTCTTGCCGTTCACTACTCATCCTCCAGCCCGCCACCACCACGTTGTTGTCTTCTTCACGTCCTTCTGCAGCTCTTGTCTCGTTACCACCAGCATTTTCACTATGTCTCATCTTTTCAACTTAGAGACGCTTGTAGCACACACTTCTTCCAGCTCCTGCCACCGTCGTCTTCTTCTTGTAGCAGCTCTTGTAGCAGCATGATTCTTGTAGCAGCATCACATTGTTGTTCTAGATATAACGTCATTGATTTTTTTGCGCCTCATCTACACCTCGTCACTTCTGGCAACATCCTCATCTTCTGCTTTTCTGCATACCATAAGCAACCATTGGCGCCGCACTTGTGTACAGTAGACATTGCCTCTCTAAGATGTTCAAAGGCCTTAGTTGTTTCAGGAGTTCATGAAAATGCATCTTTCTTCAATAATGTTGTTAGAGGTGTTTCCATTCTCCCATAATTATTAACAAACTTGCGATAATACCCTATTAACCCAAGAAATCCTCGCAACTACTTTATGGTTGTGCGGACTTTCCATTCCTTAATGGCTTTAATTTTGTTAGGGTCTACTTTAACACCCTCGTGAGATATAATATGACCCAGATATTCCACCTCTTGTACTCCAAAGAAACATTTGGATATTTTTTCATATAATTTTTTCTCCTGCAATATTTTGATCACCCTGTCAACATGTTCAACATGATCCTTCCAAGACCTGCTATAGATTAGCATATCATCAAAAAATACGAGCACAAATTTTCTAAGGAAGAGTTTGAAAATGGAATTCATCAACCCTTGAAATGTAGTTTTTGGAATATCTTCAGTATTCATTCTAATTTGATGATATCCTGAACGAAGATCCAACTTCGTAAAATAAATTGCTCCATGTAATTCATCCAATAATTGATCAATCACAGGAATGGGAAATTTATCTTTATTGGTGAGATTATTGAGCTCCCTATAATCCAGACACATTCGCCATGATCCATCCTTCTTGTGTACCAATACTACAGGAGCAGAGAAAGAACTTTGACTAGGTTGAATTATACCTGCCTCTAACATTTCCGCAATCATACGTTCAATTTCGCTCTTTTGGACGTAAGGATATCTATAAGGCCTGATGTTTGGAGGAACACTTCTTGGAATCAAATGAATAGCATGATCATGATCACGAATAGGTGGGAGTCCTTTGGGAGTTTCAAACACCTTGGAATGATTGTCCAAGACTTGTTGGAGATCTGCAGAAATTGATGATTTTGATGTTGGAGCTTCTAGTGAGAATAATTGTGCAATTACACCTCGTTGTTCTTTATTTAGAATTTTTTTCATGAAATTAGAGCTTATTATCTTTCCCAGCTTCCCTGCAATACCCTGTAGTTCAACTTCCTTTCCTTCTCAATTTTTTTTTTTAAGAAAATTTCTTGAAAATTAAAATCTACCGTCCCCAAAGATTGTAACCATTGTACTCCTAATACAACATCAGCACCTCCCATAGGAATGGAAAGCATTGGACTAGTCAATACATATTCCCCCATGGTTAGCTTGATATTATGGCATTTTCCAGAGAAATTTATAGTTCCTTCATTTGCCACCATCACTTGACATTCTAGTGCTGGGTATAGGAAACAATTTAATTCCTTGGCTACCTTACAATGAATAAAATTATGGATGCTACCTGAATCAATCAACACTATTACCTTTTTCTTTTTGATATGTCCTTCTATCTTCAGATTTTGAGGAGTGGTTATTCCTGCCAGTGCATTACACAATATGGTCAGATTCATTTCTTTCTCTTCTAGGGCTGGTTCCTGGTGTATATCCTCTTCTTGTTCATTCTCTTCTTCCTCTTCACAATCTATGTAAAATAATTTCTTCTCAGCACACTTATTACCTTTAGTGTATTTGCTATCACAACTGTAGCAAATCCCTTTTGCTCTTTTTTCTTCCAATTGTTGTAGTGTCAACCTTGTAGGTTGTGGAAAGCTAGGCGTAGAAACACTTCCTTCTTTATAGAAGTGAGTGGTACGCTTCCTTGTCGCCATAATTTTACATTCAATTTTTCTTTCCAACCTGAATGCCTTCTCCAATGAATCAGGTTCCAAAATGTGAACTTCATGTTGGATGTTATCCTTTAAAGTGCCTATGAAGAGATCAATCCTATGTTCCTCTGGAACATCAGTTACCCTTATATTAAATTTTTGGAAGTCCTCAATGTGCTCCCCCACTAAGCCCTTTTGTTTGAGATTTATCAATTGGCTAAAGAAGGTGTTGCTCTTTGTATCCTTATAATGTGCTATCATTTCCTCCATAAAAATTGACCAAGTGGCAATTTTTTTACGGGAGCAAAGCCATCGATACCATACAAATGCATTTTGTTCTAAATGTAAAGTTGCAATGCATACCTTTTGTGTGTTTTGCACATTATGGAGATCAAAATATTGCTCCATCTGTAGTATCCATGTTATAGGATCCTTTCCATCAAAATTCCTCATATCCATTTTTGGAATATGGTGGTTCTTCCCGCCAACATTAGAATTTATGAAATCACGATTAACATTTATTTTGTTCTCATCATGAGTTTCCTCAACTATATTTTCACCATTAGGAAACATTTCTTGTATCAATTTTGCCAAACCTTCTATGTCTACTTTTAGATCATTGTTCATGTTTTCCATTTTAGATTCCATACCAGCTTCCATGTCATCTATCTTAGATTCCACATATTTATTCAAACCATCCATATTATTCTTCAAACCATACATCTTTGCTTCCATGCCTTTCTTAAAAACCTCCATTTCATTTTTTGCTACTGTTTGCGAGAGCGAAATTTGGTGCACTTGCTATTGTAATTTTGATAGATCATGTTGCAATTCTTCATCTTCATTACTCATAGTACAGCCTTCTAAAGGCTTAATGGGTGTTGAATTGTTTTTATATGGAATTTTTTAGAACCCAATACTGATATCTATTCTACAATATGCTCTTGGAATCAATTCAAATTGATTTTTCAAACAAGACTTATGCAATTCAGAAAACAAATACAAACCTTTTTCTTGCTTTTGAGGAGCTTGGTATTGAAATTTGATTATATTTTTTATTTTGGATCTTCAATATCTAAAATTCAGCACTAAAGTAGCCCTATGAATTCTCTTTTGAATGCCACAGGTCTGACCTAATTTGGATTCTCCAAGACAAAGTTATGTCCAATCTCCCACAATGACCTAATTATGGAATGGTTCAGTAGAGCCAACTTGTATGACTTACCACGTGTCACTGTTTCACCCTTTGCATCTCAAATTGATAGCCAAGAAACTAAAATCTGTGTGCTTGCGAAAAATTTTGACGGCACTCCAATCCGATCCTCAGAGAGAGAGTTATTGAAATTTTCCCATGATCACCTCTTTGAGATGAAATTCGGGAGCCTGAAAAAGCACCACCTTCCACATATCATATCTCCAAAAATATTGTGAATCAAGCTGTGAAATTTTTTGAGAATTTTCCTCAGGATTTTAGCTTCAAACCCTAAAAATTTTAGTTTCTGAACCTTCGTAGAAAAAACATTATTGCACAAATTCCACAATGACCTGTTTAGGAGCCTGAAAAAATACCTAACTTCCACAGATCATATCTCTGAAAATATTACGAACCAAGCTATAAAAATTTTAGATGATATTCCTCAGGATTTCGGATTCGCACCCTAAAAATTTTAACTTTTGAAACTTCATAGAAAAAAATTTATAGCAAAAATTCCATGATGACCTCTTTGGAACAGCGAAACCCTAGAATCCAAAGCTCTAATACCAAATGGTGTGTAACTAGCTCCAAAAATAGAAGAAAAGAGATATCAATGCCTTACAAATGAGACACTTCGAGGGGGAAACCTCCAATACATTACATAAATGAACAATTCTTGGATGATACAATTTACAAAACCTCCTTTCTATATATAGAAGTCCATGTGGCCATAATGTAATCCTAGCCGATCTAACAATAATAATTTAAGTGCACAATAATAAAAAAATGGGGGTTACAAGGGTACAATAATAACAATAAAGGGGTTACACTAATAAAAATAAGGGACTATACTGGTAATATAGGGACCTATCAATTCCAAACTGAATTGATGTGTTGGAAGGAAGGTATATAATATAAAGGTGGACTATTCGTGTAATGAGAAACACTTTCCCAAAATGTGTCAATGTTCAGTATTTAAAAACATCACTATGTAACCTCTTCTTGGTCACAGTGGAAATGACTCTTTTCAGGCAACCAATAGCTCTAATAGTCAATATGATTGGTGCATTTTCATGCGATTACTCTTCTAGGCATTTCTGGAAGATTCTTAACCCACTTTTCTCCTTAAATTTGTCTAAGGATTCCAAGAATATTTGTTCACTTGTAATGAATTTTGGTTGACTATTTGCACATTGGTAATGTATCTTGATATTTTTAGTAGAAAAGCTTTTAATTTATTTTTCAAAATCAAATTTTCTGTTGCTTCAATTTTTTTGTAAGCTACTTATGGACAATGTATGTTTCCTCTATATTATTGAATTGGGTTTGGGCACAAATTAGAAAAAAATATGCATATTTTTCATTGTAATTAAATTCCTAATGGTATACTGATTGTATCTAAATACTTATGTGTCAGGCTACTAAATCATGTATTTTATGTCCAAGGTGCTTCTCAATTGCTAATTTGAACTTGTGGAGGCAAAGTGCTCCCTAGCATCGGTAAAGCAACAAGATAGTAATAAAAATTTGTATTGATAAATTGCACACAATATAGATGCACCCAATTCCATTCCACTTTTTCGAAGTGAAATTTCTAGTGGATCATTGTGCATCTGCACCAAATTGCACAAATTTGCAAAATTAATTAACATTACTGTAATATTTTTCCATACTATTAAAAGTCATTATAGATGAGAATGCAAGTATTCTATTTGTTTTTTGTTTGTGTCAAACACAGATCCATTTTGATATGAAATACAAGATTTTCTAATCATCTATATATGTGAATGGAGTCTTTCCTAGCATTCCCTATTTTCTGTTGTATAGGTTACATGAGATGTTAAAAAGCCATATTTCAACCGAACAAGTTTTTCTGGGGTAGTAAATGCAAATGAGAGAATTCACAAGATTAGTCCAGGGCAATAAATGAAAGAAATTAGAAAGCTTCTTGACTGTTTTGTAGGGGCTTCTGAAATTTATTATTATTTTTTTGTTCATCACCTAAAACCCAAAGGATTTAGGTTAATAAAGAGCATAGGAATCTTGAATTGATAGGCATCAGGAATTACAATAAATTCATTTGTGTGTCCTTTGCTAGTTATATATTTTCAGTCATGCAAAACATTATTCGGGGAGAGAACCTATTCGTTGGAATATCATATGCTATGTAAAACACAATTTAAATCACATGAGCTACACTAATGCAAGGGAAAGAAAAATTATTGGTCAATTCCAAACTAGATTGATGTCTTGGAAGGAAGGTATATACTATAAAGGTGGACTATTTGTGTAATGAGAAACACTTTCCCCAAATGTGTCACTGTTCAGTATTTAAAAACATCACTATGTAACCTCTTCTTGGTCACGGTGGCAATGACTCTTTTCAAGCAACAAATAGCTCTAATAGTCAATATGATTGGTGTATTTTCATGCGATTCCTCTTCTAGGCATTTTTGGAAGATTCTTAACCCTCTTTTCTCCTTAAATTTGTCCAAGGATTCCAGTAATCTTTGTTCTTTCGTAATGCATTTTGGCTGACTATTTGCACATTGGTAATGTAGCTTGAGATTTTTATTAGAGGAGCTTTTAATTTATTTTTCAAAGTCAAATTTGCTGTTGCTTCAATTTTTTTGTAAGCTGCTTATGGACAATGTATGTTTCCTGTATATTATTGAATTGGGTTTGGGCATAAATTAGAAAATAATATGCATACTTTTCATCGTAATTAAATTCCTGATGGTATACTAGTTGTATTTGAATAATTATGTGTTAGGATACTAAATCATGTCTTTTATTTCCAAGGTTCTTCGCATTTGCTAATTTGAACTTGTGGAGGAAAAGTACTCCTTGACATCGGTAAAGCAGCAAGATAGTAATAGAAATTTGTACTCATAAATTACACACAATATAGATGCACCCAGTTCCATTCCACTTCTCCAAATTGAAATTTCTAGTGGATCACTAGGAATCTACACCAGATTGCACATATTTGCAAAATTATTTAACATTACTGTAATATTTTTCCATACTATTAAAAGTCATTAAAGATGAGAATGCCAGTGTTCTATTTTTTTTTTTCATTATTGTCAAACACAGATCCATTCTAATATGAACTAAAATATTTTATAATCATCTATATATGTGAATGGAGTCTTTCCTAGCATCCCCTGTTTTCTTTTGTATAGATCAAGAAAAGCCATGTTTCAAAAGAACAAGTTTTTCTTGGGTAGTAAATGAAAATGAGAGAACTCAGAAGACCAGTCCAGGGAAGTAAATGAAATAAATTAGAAAGCTTCTTGATTGTATTGTAAGGGCTTCTAAAATTTATTACTATTGTTTGGTTCATCACCTAAAACCCAAAGGCTTTAGGTTAATAAATAACATAGGAATCTTGAATCGATAGGCATCAGGAGTTACAATAAATTCATCGTAGTTCATATTTCAAGATATATGATTAAAAGCATCAATCCTGATAACTAATTCCCATTGTAAAGTGCTTTTATGAAACTAGATTAAAGAGAGACTTGGATTATGACACTAGAGGACTTCAGTGCACCACCATTCTTCAACCTTCTGGATGAACCCCAAAGGATATAAAAATAACAACCTCAACCAAAGGCATATTGATCTAAACCCAGGTAGACATGCAGAAGAAATTTTTTTAAGATTGAAAAAGCATAGAGAGTCATGGCATGGCCTGATGCCAGTCAGATGACATGAGTGTAGAACTATAGTTCTTTTGATCGAAGTAGAAATAAACCACCTAGATGAAAACTCTAGTACTCAGTATTTATTTGGATGTTATTGTCACTAAAAAATATATTAGCGAAGAACTAGAAAAATTGAAAATGTGTAACTATTTCTCCCATCACAATTGAAGATAATTACTACAAAAGAAATTATACTTGTTTTTCTTTTTCACAGCGTAATGTTTATCCAAATTGTAACATTTCCTGGTGTGTTTTCAAGATTTCAGCCCTTTAACATTCCACCATGGAAATGCTAACTGTAACTTGCCTCTTGAGGAAATACAGACAGAACTTATTAGATTAGATGGGGAAGGAAGCTCGTCCAATCTAAGGGGTCTAGCTATATAGACTCAATCCAACAGGGCAGTTTCCATGGACACATAACTTAGCTATCCAATAGAAAGTGTTTCTGTAGTCAAAGGTAATTAAGAATGTTATAAGTCCTGACTGAATCCATTTCTGAAATATCTGAAGTTAAGGCAATAGTTCCAAAGGCAGTTTTGACAATCCAACCCAAATACATTGGACAAATGAAATATCTCAATTTCATGATACAGTTGCATTTGATGGCCTTTTTCTTGATATGAATGAAGTTTCCAACTTCTGTAGTGGGATCACATGTTTCTTACCAAATGACAGGAGTTTCCAACAGAAAGATTCACAGACCAATTGCTGCTTGGTTTTTAGCAATTCCAACACCACCTAAGGGGATTGACCCCCTTATCAAATAAATTCCACTGGAGGACATAGAGCATTGGGTATCAAAAGCATTGCTACTAGTGCAACTCACTATAATGGTGTCTTGGAGTATAATGCTCATAATCTCTATAGGCTATCAAAGGCTATTGTGATGAATAAGGCATTGAAATCAGTACTACAAAAGAGACCATTAATACTTACTTGTTCTACCTTTGTTGGGTTAGGTGCCCATGCCACGCATTGGATAGGAGACAATGTTGCAACCTGGAATGATATCTCCTACTACATTGGGATTGCAATTAGTTATTTTGAATCGATGTCTATATTTAGAAATTTGATAGATTTTACATAGTTGACTTCATTCAGGTTTATCACATGGCAATCATTGACTTTAATTTTTCCCTGTCTATAGGTTAAAAGAAGTGGAGAACTAAAATTGACATCCTAAAATTGCCTGTAAAGATATCAAAACAATGGTTGAGAAACTTAAAATTGTTTTCTAAGAGAATTGGGGTTGCCAAATTCTATTGTGGCCAAATAGGCATGAATATCATCTCTTGTCGGGTAGAAGTCGAGTTGTGAATCTAACAGAGTTGATAGGGATTGATATGGTGTCAATTTGTATGGAAATTTATGCACAAAATAAGATAGACATCGATTTCACTACACATATCTTGTTTAGAAACTATTTGATCTCTTTAAGAATCTTACGAAGTTTCCTTTGCAACATTTAGTGATGGTGCAATTGCTAGTTAAAATCTTATTCCACCTTGATATAAGAGTTTTTCTTAGTGTCAAATTTTCATTTCTACACATTCTAATTACTTAGACTTTTTTTAGGTACAATTCTCCAATAGATTTAAATCTTCTTGTTGTGAGAGAGGTATGTACTATGACTAAAATGTTGGTATATAATTTTCATTTGTCTTATCTATGTAGTCATATATTTGATTATTTTTGGATTATTGGTCATTGTTAGTATATTTATAGTATTCACTATAAGAAAAGGTGTCTATTCCTATTAATTATAAGTTTTTGAGGTCTAATTTATTGAGAGATTCTCCCTATTAAGTAAGCCTTTTAGTTTTTGTGTGGGGTTCAAATATTTTCTCAACTAAAATATTGATTGTGTAACATAGTTTTCCTGTCTTGAGAGAAAAATTATTGATATGGATTGGATCAATATATTCTTTTCACCCATCTCGATTCATTTAGAGTGGAAAAATTGAAGGAATCAGCTTATGAGCCCGTTTTTACTGACAAGACCTAGTTTTGGAAAAATGAGGCATCAAACATTCCGAGAAAATTTTGAGGCATCAAACAACATATTTTTTGGGTACAAATTTCTTGATTTAGAATAGCATGATTTCATTCTATTATACACACTTATATTTCCAATGGCGTATGAATCACATGAATTAGAGTCTGTGTGCAAACGTTGTGCCACAAATAACTGGCCTTCCTGTTTTCACACCTATCATTTGGAAGGATGTCAGGGAAACTCTGATTATTCCTGGAAAAAGTGTTATCCACATGTTTATGATGTAAAATAATCTAAAAGTGTCTATATTGTAACTCCAGTTAAGAGCTTATGTAGTCAAAATTCACCTCTAGTAGGCTACTAGGATGTGTTCTAATCAAGCCACTAGGAGGAAGAGGCATTATATTATTTTGAAAGAATTTTCTTCGGTGGCTGATAAAAGACAACCAAGAGGTATAGGAGGTAGAGAACACATAGAGGATTTATGCACTATATCAGCCCACATGCCACATACGTTACTTCTTTGTAACTATAGGCATATTTCCAAATAGAGAAAGAGAGCGAAGAGACCCCCCCTTCCAGTGGGTTTTTCTCCTAAAAGGGTTTCCGACATAATATTTTGTGTCTTATGTGTGTGAGATATTATTTTTTCATTATATATTATTCTGCATAATTTCCATTCACATGCATGCACTAATTACAATTAAGTCCAAATATATTAAATTTTAATAAAACTGTAATAGTGTAGAATCTCAAATTATTAATATTACATTATAATATTATTTTGATGAACTGTCTAGTGGAATGCCCACAAAAAATTACAGATCACTTATTATATAAATATATTGTAACATTATTTTTTTATGCATATCTCTCAATAATTTTGTGTGTTAATATTTTTCACTCTCCTATCTTATCATGCTATTAAAACAGGTTTGGGACTGAATCCCTCAAAACACAACCTAGGAACATGTAGATTATAAGGGGTGATATCAATGTTTCTAATATTTTTATGTATAATTAATTTTGGTGTACTTGGTTGGTCGAAGGAAATATCTGAAAGAACCCACATGATGTAATTATTTTTTTTATGAGTCGACTATCTGTATGAGGAGCCTACATCATAGAAAATAGAGCTTCATAGATGCAGAGTAACAGGTGTGAAAAAAATGTAAAAGGAAGTGGTCAATGAGTTGCATATATAACTGAATTTATGTGTATCCTCTGCCTAGTCTATGAGTTGAAAAACCATCCACATATTTTTGTAAAGTTAACGAAAAATAATCAAGGCTGTGTAGAATTGTTGTGAGAGATAAGGTTTAGCTAAAGTGGTGTAATCTAATGGATTGACTTGGAGATATTATTTTGGATACCCAATTCAGTGAAGAAGAGTCATCGATTATGTTTACATGAGTTGGACTGAGGAAGGTAAGAATATTTTATAGGTTCAATTCGGATTTTTGTTTCCAATATTTTTTTCTCATTTAGAGATACTATTTAGGATAAATCATGGCAACATGGCCGCAATTTAGCGGTTGATATTTGTAATGGGTTCTATTACTTCAATAAAGATAGAGATTTTTTCCTTGTTTCATTCGAATGTGTGTCCATGGAAGCTGCTCTTACAGACAAAAACATGTGTAATGAGGACGAACAAAGATATCCTCATTACAAGAAAGAATTCATTGGATATTTTTCCATAAAAATAAGGTGATCATACTTGTAGCAGAGAGAATAGAGACAAAGCATTTGGAAGGACTATGGAAACAAAAAATACTTTTTTTGTGTTTGAAAATATTAAATGGCAGTGGCAAACATTAAATGCTAGTCAAAAATATTTTGTGATGTGTGAATAATAATAGAATCATGACCATATTCTAATGTGAGTCACACATTGTAGGCATACATGTCTATATGTTATGTAAGAGCTAGTGTAGTGGTCCTAGAGAATGTATGTGTCTTTTATCTCACGTGTGGAGTTTTATATTGAATATAGCTTAGTTAGGATATAATATTTCTGAGGCATACGCACCCCTATTTAGTCTGTGATGAACCAAAAACCACTTTGTAATTGTAGTTTTGTGTTAGGACGAAAAATGAGGGTTATTTTTGTTGGAAATATGATGAAATATGTTGTCCTTGATGGCAACCTACTTGATAAAGTTGTCCTTTCTAGAAACCTACTCAATGAGTTTCCTTTTGATAAGAAACCTATGTGTTAAATATGTAAAATGATGTTTCTAGAGGTCAGGTTAGATGTGACAGAAAAAGGAATTCCAGTAAGTGCAAGAGAAATGAAACATGAAATATTTCTCAATGTATACATAGGTTTAATGAAGGAAACCAACGTATGGAGGAAATTTATACACTAATTTTATGAAGGCAACCTGCGTATAAATTCATAATTAGTATATACACTTTTTTTATGACAAGAAGTCGTGTATACATGTGGATAAGAACGATTGAAGTAGTGTATGCCTTTTTTCACTCTAAAATTATGAAACCAAGGGGAATTACCATGGTATTAGCCCAGAGTATTGAGCATTGTGTCGTCTATTTGATTCCATCCAAGAATACCGTCAGATGTTGTGTGGTTTTGACTCATGGTATTTGAAAAAGGAAAAATCTATATAAGGATAAGAAGATCATACTGCAAAGGTGTGCATGAATAAGGGTTGTTACTAAATAATTTTCTCTGAGGTATAGCTACATGGGATGAAATATGTTTTAATTGATAGATCTGAATCTATGATGCACCCTTGGATTGAATGATGGTTCAGGATCTCTAGATCTGAAATGACTATGCTCTTGTGTGATCCATTGAAGAGATGATTAGATCTATAATATAGTGCAAGCTTGCTGAATTAAAGTGAAGAAATATGGGTGATTTCTATTCATATAAAAAAAACTGAAAATTTATTATTCACAGATATATACGCTAGTTGTCTTTAAAAAAGCATGTATATACACGACTTTGTCTCTAAAAATGCGCGTATGGTATTCAGGGTTTTGTGAAACTTATTGCAGAGGTTATTTTCTTATTTCTATTGCATTTTTGTTGTCAATCAATGAAGTCTTCTTGTAGATATCGGTTTTTTGAATATTGTATATGCTACTAAGTTGATTATGTACAAATTTGATCAACGAGAGAATAAACATGATTGATGGTGACTAACTGATGAAGGGTTATGCATTTATAAAGATATCTGACTGAAAGCCTAAGATCTAGATCTGAGACTGATTACATTATAAAAAATAATATTCACAAAGCTATGCGCAGGTTGGTGTGAAGGAAAGCGTGTATACATGTTGGTTTAGTGAAGCGAAGTAACGTATGCATTTTAATTTGATGAATGATCAACATTGAGTTTGTATCTTCATATTTACTCTGAAGTCTAGGTTATTTATGATTTCTGGTTACAGTGATCTCACTATTCTGGTTGAAGTATTTGGTAAGTTTATGGTTATTAATGTTTATGAAAATTTGTGTTGATGTTGTTTGATCCAGTATGAAGGTTGATGACATGTCGTCTATAGTGGTTTTGAGGGTTGAAGCCTTTTGTATGGAAGTATAATCTTCCTTCCAATAAAAGCTAGTGTTCTGATTAGGGGATTGAAGCTCCCTTCTAGTAGTGGTTGGTAAATGAGTTCAGGGGATTGTAGCTCCCTTCCAATAGCAGCTAGAAAATGAGAGAAGGTTGCAGCCTTCTGCAGGTAGATTCCTACATACTGATATGATTTTGCATCAGTACAATATTGTAAATTTTTTTTTGTATAATAAATATTAAAGACAATGACGAAAGTAGCGGTGCTTTTCTCGCGAATTGGGTTTCCACCTTAAATATCAGTGTTCATGTGTGTTTCACTTGTGTGATGATTTATACTGCTGTTACTACACATATTTACTGATTATCTAACATATGCATGACTGGTAAACTGAGTTAAGGATTTCTCCTAAAAAGTTTTTCTAATATGAAAAATTGTATCAGTATACACTATTTTTCTTTAGTAGATGCATGTGTATATGCGAGTTGGGTTCATCAAAGTCACATATGGAATTCTGTAAAGAAAAACTTAAGATATTTTTAGTAAGCTCTAAATACTGAGTCCCCCCCCCCCCTCTCAGTATTTTTCCCAAAAAATGGTATCATAGAGGGTCCTTCTGAAGAAGCTTAACAACTAGAAGGAAGATTATCTAAGATGAGCAATCAATATGGGACAACATCTATCAGGCCTCCTCTATTCAACAAAAATAATTTAATATTCTAGAAGACAAGGAAAAGATCCTATCTTCAGGCTCTTGGAGCAGATGTATGGGATATAGTTGAAGGAGGTTATCAATATCCAGCCTCAGTTCCAATAGATGAAACTACAAGAAAGAACTATGAAACTAATGCAAAGGTAGTCAATGCATTATTGGGAAGTCTGACTGAATCAAAATTTGTCAAATTCATGCAGTTGAATACAACAAAGAAGATATGGGACTAAGTCATTCAAAGCTATGAAGGTGATACCAAGGTAAAAAGTGCTAAACTCCAAACTCTCAGAATTCAATATGAAAATATCAGGATGCATAAAGAGGAAAGCATTGCTAGTTTCTTTTTACTTCTAGATGATATTGTAATTGTATAAGAAATCTGGGTGAAACCATAACTGACACTACTCTAGTAGAAAAGGTTTTAATATTTCTAACTTCCAAATTTGAGTCAAAATTCTCTGCTATTGAAGAAAAGCAATATCTACAAACTCTTACTATTGTTCAACTTCATGGCATTCTGACTTCTTGTGAAATGAGAAAAGGAGGTCCATCTCAAGTCAAATAAGTTATCTTTAGAGCTTCTATAAAGGAAGGATCAGGGTATGTTTCAGAAGAAGATGAGGTAAATTTTGTAAAGAAGCTACAACTTAGCACTGGAAGGTTTAGAGGTAAGATTCCTTTTAAATGTTTTGCTTGTGGAATATTTGGTCATTATGCTACTAAGTGTCCCCATAAAGAAAATCATGAAAAAGGAAAGGAAGTGGAAAAAGGAAATATGAAACAGTTTATGAATAGAAAAAGTTATTATACTCATGAATATACTAATGGGCTATCAAATAGTGAAGAAGGTGAATTTGATCAAGATATTAGACTACTCATGGCTTTCGAAAAACACTCCAGTGAGGCTAAATATACCTTTACGGATGCTCTAGAAGAAAATGATTTTCTTGAAGAAATTAATCAGCTCCAAATATTTTTGGAAGAAAAAAAAATTGCTATAGATACTCTAAAGAATCAATTTATAGAGAAGGAGAAGCATAATGAGAAATTATAATATGAAATAGTAAGTCTAATAAAGGAAATCAAGAAAGAGAAAACGTTAAATCTTAGATTTTCTAAGAGAACTGAAACCTTAGATTAAGTTATCAAGGTTCAACGCTCTCCTTTTGTAAAGACAGGTCTTGGATATATCGGAGAATCCTCTCAGTCTTCAACAACAAGCTATCTAAATGCAGCTAAAGCCAACCTACAACATTCCATCCCTCAGCAAGAGGAAAAAGAACCTTCACAGGTAAAGCATGGCCAATTCAATAAAAAGAACAATAGCAGAAATATCAATCAGAGAAATACCAATCAGCAGGTAAACAAAAATAGAAGGTTTCATGATCGTAGGAATTTCTTCTTTAATGGGAAATGTTTCTCATGTCATAATTTTGGTCATAAAGTTGTTCAATGTGTTGCATACAAAACCATAATTACTAGAGAAGCAAGAAAGCAAAGAAATGAGACTGGAATAAAGAAGAATACTTATAAAAACTTTTCTCCTCTTCAAAATGAAATTGAATGTGCTTATTCCAATAAATTTAGTCATGAAGAATCTGAATGTAGGAGAAAAATTCAACCAAAAGAGCATATACCTTCAAATTCGAAGGTATGGAGGAATAAGGATTTACAGATTGAGAAATGTGGAATAGCCTTATTTGCAGAAGGGGAAGAAAATCAATGGTACATTGATAACAGATGCTTAAAACACATGACAGGTGTTAGAAATAAACTCCCTGCATACAATGCTCTAGAAAGAGAAAAGAATGTTACCTTTGGAAATGATAATCCTGCTATCATTAAAGGAAAAGGTTCTATTTTTCTAAAAGAAAAGGTAAAAGCTAACAATTTTATGTATGTGGATGGATTAAAACATAACCTGTTAAGTGTGAGTCAAATATGTGATGAAGGAAATGAAGTTGTCTTTAGTTCAAAAGAATGCGTGGTACATGAACTTGACACAGTAAAAAGAGTAATAAAACGAAATAGAACACCAAGAAATATGTATGTATTGAAAGGTTGCAAATAACAATGTTACTTGTGTAAATCTTCATAAAATTGGTTATGGCACAAAAGATTGGGGCACTTGAGATTATCTCAAATCAGAAAATATAGCAGACTCAAATTTGTTCGTGATCTTCCCAGCATCACTCTACCTGAAAATACCATATGAAAATCTGGCCAATTCAATAACAAAATCAGAGTGCAATTCAATGCCAAAGAAGGATCAGCAAGTAAGCCTCTTGAACTCATACATATTGACTTATGTGGACCTATGAGGAAAAATTCAACCCGTGGAGAATAATACTATATTTTATTTATTGATGACTTCTCTAGAATGTGTTGGATTGGGTTACTAAAACACAAAGATGAAGCATTTGAAATGTTTCAAATCTTCAAAGCCCTAGCTGAAAACGAGTTAGATGTAAAGAGAAAATGTCTTAGATCTGCACGAGGAGGGGAATATATATCAGATGAGTTCTTTGATTTCTATGAACAAAATAGTATAAAAATACATTTTTTTGTAGATGGAACCCCACAAAGAAATGGTGTGGCAGAAAGGATGAATGGAATAGTTCAACAAATGGCTCGTGCTATGCTTGATGATTCTGGAATGCCTGATACCTTTTGGGGAGAAGCAACACATACCACTGTAAATATCTTAACAAGGCTCATGTTCGTATGAACATAGATAAAACTCCTTATGAGATCAGGTATGGTAATCTTCCAACTGTAAATCATTTTAGAGTTTTTGGAACAAAATGCTTTATCAAGAAAAATGATGAAAAACTTGGTAAATTTGAACCTAGAGCAGATGAAGGAATATTTATTCGTTACTCTTCTAGAAGTAAAGCATATAAATGTTACAATAAAACACTTCAGAAGATTGTTGAATGCATTGACGTTGTAATTGATGAGTCTCTCTCAACTCCTAAAAGGGAAATACCAAAAGAAAATGAAGATGATGATGATGTGTATCCTCGTACATAAAATAGCAACAACATCAAAGGGGAACTCTATGAAGCAACATACGATGATCTATTTGAAAAAGCTCCATCCAAGTATGTTCAAAAGGATCATCCATAATCTCAAATTTTGGGAGAAAAGGGATCACGTGTCCAAAAAAGAAGAACTCTTGTAGGATCTCCTAGCTATCTGGCATTTCTATACACTATTAAACCATAGAATGTCAATCAAGCTAGCAAAGATGAATGCTAGATTCACGCCATTAATGAATAACTTGATCAGATTGAAAAGAATCACACTTGGGAATTAGTTCCAAGACCTCATGATAAAAATGTTATTGGAACAAAATGGATTTTCAAAAGCAAGTTAAAAGAAAATGGAGATTTCATTAGAAACAAAGCTAGAATTGTTTGTAAAGGGTATGCTCAACTAGAAGGTATAGACTTTGAAGAAACATTTACTCTTGTAGGTAGACTTGAATCCATAAGAGTATTTCTTGCCTTTTCAAGCTTTCAACAATTCAAAGTTTATCAAATGGATGTTAAATATGCTTTCCTCAGTGGTGATCTAGAAGAAGAATTTTATATAGAACAATGAGAAGGATTCATTTTGGGAAATGATGAAAAACTTGTTTGCAAACTTAAAAAGGCTTTATATGGTCTCAAACAAGCTCCTAGAGCATGGTACTATCATCCTGACAAATATCTGCATCAACAAGGTTTTTCAAAGGGATCTGTAGATAGCAACTTATACGCAAAAATTGAAAATGATAAACTATTGATTGTAGTTGTACATGTTGATGACACCATTTTTGGGAGTAATGAAGAGTCCATGAGTTAGAAATTTGCTTCTGTTATGCAGCAAGAGTTTTAAATGTCTTTACTTGAGGAACTAACATTTTTTCTTGGCTTACAATTGCAAAAAGAAACAGATGGCACATTTTTATCACAAGAAAAATATCTTAAGCCAATTTTGAAGAAATATGGAATGGAATACTACAAAACTATAAGTACACCAATGGTAATAGGGTTTAACGTTAGTTCTCATGATGATTCTCCAAGGTGAATCAACTAGAATATAGATCCATGATTGGAAGTCTTCTCTATCTAGCCAGGACAAGACCTGACATTATCCATGCAGTTGGGATTGTTGGAGGATTCCATGGTAGTCCAAAAGTGTCACACCTTCGGGCTGTAAAAAGAACATTCAAATATCCACAAGGGACTCAAGACTTTGGTATATGGTATCCAGAGAATGATGATATCACTCTTCATGCTTACACAGATGTGAATTGGGCTGGAAATGTTGATGATCGATAAAGCACTAGTGGTGGTGCATTCTATATGGGGCCCCGATTAGTATCTTGGTTTAGCAAGAAACAAATTTCTATTGCCTTATCTATAGTAGAAGCAGAATATGTGGCTGTCGCATCCTGTTGCACACAACTTCTTTGGATGATGCAGACTTTACAAGACATTCAAATCAAATTTTCACCTCCCATCTCCATTTTATGTGATAATACAAGTGTCATTAGTATCTCAAAGAATTCCGTTATGCATTCCAAGACCAAGCACATTCCTATCAAGTATCACTTCCTACGTGAACAAGTGCTTGAACAAAATATTAAATTAGAGTATGTTCCCTCCAAAGAACAAGTTTCTAATATTTTTACTAAACCTCTTCCCAAGGAAGAATTCAAATATCTCAGACCGAAGCTGGGAGTTGTCTCTGCCTCTCTGATCGAATCTGCCTAATTTTGGAAGATTAAATTCGATACGCTAGTTTCATGAAGGTGAATCGTGTATATACCTGATTTTTTGTGCAATAAACTGCATATGGGTTTTTTTGATAGATATTCTCTAGGTCAACATTCAGACCAGATGTGGTGTTGTTGGGTGTTCAGGATGCACAGGCTTAGGGGGGAGCACTTTCCTTGTTGAAGAGGATGCATTTTTGGCATTCTAATTTGGTTTCTAATTTATGATTTCTCTCTTGAGATATTTTTGTGTTGGTTATGAAAATCCATTTATGTAATTTGATACAAAACGAAATGTTGATTGTTACACCATTTTTTGGTCATCTAACTCTTCATCATTAGATGGACCCAAGTACACCATATAAGACCAGTTTTACCCCAAGTAAAACTGCTTTCACTATGTTAATTAGGAAACCCCAAAAGGAATAATTAATTAAACCATAATTTAATTATTATTCCCGGTCATGTTTAACCCAAAAACAAAGAAATTAATGAGATAAACCCATAGTTATCTTATTATTTTCTAGGAATAATTATTTAAATAATATTCCTTGTTAAATATGACAAAATCAACCACCATTAATCAAATAAATCATTATTTATTTGATTATATCCCAACCACTTCCTTAAAAAGATAAATAAATCATTTATTTATTTATTTTTCACTAATCAAGGGATTTGACCCAAGTCGAACACCCTTTCCCTCCAACAAATAATAATAAAATATTCCATAGAGGTGGATCTAGATGTGATTAACATTATTTTAATCATGCACCAAGATCTAGAAGGACCCAATATTTTTTTATAAATAGGAGGGTTTTCCCCATCATTCTTCACCTTTTGTTGCACACTAGATCACTCTGGATCTATACACTCGGTCTCATTTTCTGCCATTGTTGCTCCCATTGAGCTCTACCTTCTACATTGGGTTTTCTACATCTACAAGAGAGAGAAAGCTTAGATCTGAAGTGCTGAGGACTACAAAGAACCCATCCCATTGAGGAGATCTGGATACACCTTCTTGTTTCCTCCCAGGTGCACTGTAATATAAAAATTCATTCAAAAATCGTGTTCTTGTCTTGTCTGTTGGATGCATGGAGCAAACTCTTTACTTTACTGCTTAATGTCTTTCCATTTATAGATCTATTTGTTGCAGCACTTTAACTACTAATTGCAGATCTGAAGATGTTTTGCAGCCTCTATTATTGTTAGGGCTATTAGTTATGCATAGCTAAAGTGGTTTTAATTTTCTTGATGAAGAATTCCTTTAACAAATGACTCTGGGTTTCAATTCGACATCATCGTTACTAATAATCTCATATATCCAATTGCTGGGACTCTGAAGCTTCTTTTTAACTTCTCAAAACTTTCTTTTCATAGTCTATTTTCTCATAAAACCTAAATCTAAATTCTAACTTCCGTGTGTTTCTGGCCCTATTGCGCAGGTAAGCGACACCAGCCGCACCTGAGACGGCAATTTTTCAGAAAATCTGCCGCCGAAACAGCCGGAACGGGGGGGTCAATCGTCACGAAACAGCTGAACGGGGGTCGCACCTTTTGGCCCAAAACCTCGCGAATCCGGACTTTCAATTTTTTTTGGCCTGCCTTCATGACTCTGCGCCTCTTTGGGAATTAGTCGAACCTCGCGACCGCCTTTTTTCCCCTCGCATTTTTTCAGTAATTTTTCTCGGGTTCTCGGTTTCATATCCATTCTCGCTGTGTTTTCTGAAATTTTCTGTTCCCAAATTTCACTTTGACTGCAGATCTGATCTGTTTTTACTCATTTAAGTGGGAACCCAGCCCCTTAGGGCTTTAGTACCCTCCACTTTTTGTGAAAGAGTTTCAGCTGTTTCAGCCGTCGGTTTCAGAGCTTCAGCCCCCTCTTTTTCCAGATCTGTTACCTCACTTTCAGATCCTTTGAAATCAGCCTTTTTTCCTTTCAAATCACCTCTTGTCATTTTGTGTGGACCTCTGCTAAAGGCCTCTGCCTTGCCCTCCCCCCGGTTTTTTGCTGATTTCCCTTTTTCCATCCACCTTGCCTCTGTCTCTTGGCTGTGATCTGCACCCCTTGTCTGCAGCTTTATCCTCCAGATCTCTTTCCCCTTTGACCCTAGATCTGTTGAGTTTCCTTTGTGTGTGTTTCCGTAGTTTTTCCCTTTCTTTTCCGCATAGTTTTGAGAGACCCACCTTCTTGGGTTAGATAGATGCATACGTAGCTGTTATTCTTCTGTTATTTCAGCATTTTACTCTGTTCTCTGTAGGTTTATTTTCAGCTACGCAGCACACCTTTTTGCTCTCAACAACGGAAAGGGTTTAAAAATTAAAATTAACGCACACCACACACTGACCCTAAGTGAAGAAGCGCTTGGTTAACACCGCCTGGAAAAGACTCTAAAATCAATTGTCACTGCACTTCGTCTGCCCTTGACCTCACTTGATTCTGTCCCTTTCTGCCCTTGTCGGTTTCCTTCTTCATGTCATCATTGCGCCCCAAGGCGCCTTTCCCAGAGACTTCTTGGCCTTCACCCTCGTCGGGTTGACGACTTGCTCTCGCACCGTGTCAGTTGCCGAGCCATGAATAACCTTCATCCGAGACTACTCCTTCTTCCGATTCATCGGATCCCCTTCTCCTTCCGGTTCTCCTCCGACTTCCTTTTACCTTCACTCATATGTCCCCACTGTGGCTCACTCAAGTGCAGCTGCCCCTTCCCGCCCAATGCTGCCCCTACTTCTCTAGCGGAACCGTCACAACCATCATCTACCCACCACGTGTCGTCGTATTACTGCGTGCCCACTTCTCCCGACACTGCTTGATTAACGACCCCATTCACCATAATACTACCTGGCCCACTATGCCCACCAAGTTACCCTCCGATATCCCTAAGTTCGAGGGCCTTAATGGCGAAGACCCAACCAATCACGTCCGGTCTTTCCACATGTGGTGTTCCTCCAACTCCATTACCGATGACTCCATCCGTCTTCGTTTGTTCCAACGCACGCTTACCGGCGAAGCTTCGAAATGGTATGTCGAACAGGCCACTTCCTCCCATACCACGTTCGAGACTCTTGCCCAAGCCTTCTTGTCGTACTTCCAGCTCCCTCTCCGATACGACACTGGTACGGAGCTCTCGACTTCATTTAAGCAATCCTCTTCCACACGCCTTTCTGCCCATGTTCAGGAATGGCGACGAAGACGGAGCTTATGTCGAGCCCCTCCCTTTGAAGATCGGGTTTACATGGACTGGTTCCTTCGCACCCTCCCGTCTCCCATCGGCAAAGATGTCGCCTCTCACTTTCCTCAATCCGAAGAAGCCGCCCTCCAAATAGCTTTAAAATATGACCTGATCTACGCTCAATCTGGTTATGTTTATACCGTTCTTCCTGACATCCCCAGGCCCGGTGGCGCTAACGCCCCGAGGGCATCTCATTCCGCCGACGGTATTGTTGGATCTCTTTCCCACCCCTCTGCTCACCCTCCTATGAGCCATGGCCTTCCTCAGGGGGGGGCCAGCACCTCTAGCACTCTGCCCCCTCCCGGCAACATGTATCTAGGATACGGCATGCCTCCTCCTTTTGCCCAACCTCCTGCTTACCTCAATGCTGCCCAACCCAACCCTTACTTTTATCCGCAGCCTGGTGCGCCAACTCCTCCAGCATATGCGCTTCCGCCCCCCTTGCCTCCTCACCACCTGCAACAGCCCTTACAACCCCCTCCAGGGAAAGTATTTGCACAGCAGGGTGCGTTTATTCCCCCTTCTTCTCAAAGAAGGTGGAGAGGCAACCAGAACCCATCTGCCCCCGGTAACCGAGGACCCAATTCTGGTATGGACCCTAACACTAGCAACCAGCCTCAGGGCATTCCGCCCAGGCCGGACAGGCCGCTTCGCACAAACAAGCCCTGTTCGTGTTGCTGTGTTTACGGTCACTACACTCACGATTGCCCTCTCTTACCCCAGATGCGACAGATGTGGGAGTCTCAAGCCACATTGCACCACAACACGCTCCCTCACGCTCCTAATGTGCCATCAATCACCACTGTGTTCACTCGATCCTTTTCAACAGTACCGTGGTTTACTCAACCCCTCGCGACACCATGCAATGCACCCTCGTCCATTTCTGGTTCCTCTGACTACCAGATCCTCATGATGCACTCCGATCCGTCCCCTTCCGTTGACCTTCACCTTCAAACTCGGTCTCGCCAGTACCCCAAGCCCCCTGCTCAGTCTGTTCCCGAGCCTCCATCTTCAGGTTCTACAGAGCCTCTTTCGACATCCAGTGGCCCCTTACACATCCCTCAACCCAAAGTTGAGGTTCACCCAAAGATTCGAAAGGGTCCATTACGCCGAAATGCTGCTTCTGGTCGAGCCGCTCAATCGTACAGTATAGTAGATGATTTGGCACAATCCCCTGCGGCCATTTCCACACTGGAACTCCTCCAGTCGTGCCCTTCTCAACGGAAGGCTCTACTATCTGCCGTGGGCGCTGTTGATCCTGCTGATGACCAAATGATTGTTTAATTTGTTGTTAAACTCGGACCACTCCTCCTTCTCTGTCCGCGAAGTTTCCAAATCCTACCAAAATCCGGAACGCCAGAAAATACACTGCCCAGACACTCGATGAGGGGCAACTAAAATGTGATGTCCGCTTTGTTTGGAAGCAACTCGATCCCCTGAGTTGGCCTCTCTTCCATGATCACCCTCGAGCGTGGGACGGTCATGCTCTCCCGCCTGGCTGGCATGTTTTAATCGTCCCATCACCCTCGCCGGTAAGACTGTTTGCGTTGATGTCGAAGTCATTGACGCCCCTCTAGACTACAACATTCTATTGGGGCGAAGCTACACCCATGCCATGTCTGCTGTCCCATCCGCGGTCTTCCGCAAGATGTCTTTTCCACATAATGGAAAGATAGTCACCATTGACCAGCTATCGTATCATGAGCCGCCGTCTCCATCCACCTCCGAGACGACCATCTCTTCTGTAGCCAACAAGCAAACCGTCGATTCTTTGACCAGTGTCTCCCCCGGCGTCTATAAAGATTCCACCCTGCTCGGTACTTTTCCTCACCTTCCTCCCCCTCCTGTTACTGATCCCAGCTTGTCGAATGTTTGCATGATGCAATCGTCTCAGGCTGCCCATAAACGGCCTGCCTCGGCTAGCCCGCACCCTCCTCCCCGCCCTCCGCAACCCGCTCCTAGCCCTCCATCTCAGCCAGCCGGACCTCCTCTTTCTGGCCCTCCCCCTACAAACTGCACCCCGAACCTCTTTATCCTCCAGTTCTGGCCTCTCGGCTCAACCATCTCAGAGTCGTTCCTCCCGGTCATTACCCCGCCGGACAGACTTCTTCTTGGCTCCCCTCCCTGTGAGTATATTCCCGTCCCCCGTCATGGCCACCCTCTCTCTCCCTAACTTGACCTTGGGTATTCCGGTTTGGTACCTTGACCCCCAGCCGCCACCCCCCCTGGTCACCCCAAACCTTACATGGCTTTGACACCGGTTCAACCGGTCCCCCTCGCTTCCTCCATAGCCACTGTACCCCCAGCACCTCCAGAGGACCCTTCTCCTGTTGAGTCGGCTCCCGGGAAGAAAGGAAAATCCCGCAAGGGGTCAACCAAAGACCAAACCACCACAACCACCTCGGCTCCTCCCCCACCCTCGAAGCCTTGTGCCTTATGTGATATCATCGGTCATGCCACCCATGCTTGTCCCGAGTTACCCCGTATTCGCCCCATGGTAAAAGTCGCGTTCCCTGACACTACGGTCCCTGAAACTCCCACTCCCGCTTCGACCGTCTCCAAGAACCCCAAGACTCTCCGCACCAACAAGCCTTGTGCTTTGTGCGGTGTCCATGGCCACTACTCCCATCATTGTCCTCACCTGACGCATTACCGTGCCTCCCTTGAGGTGATCCGCGAGTATGAGGTTGAATAAAATCAATCCGCCTCTCCCATTCTCGCGCAGTATGCTGCAGCCCAGCCTGAGGATTCCACCGCTCCCATCCACATCCCCCCCCCTGATGTCCAGATGACGGAGTCTACAGTCACCATACTTTACCTATCCTCCTCTGCACGACACTTGGAACCTAGCCCGTCTGCCGCCTCCCCCATTGTGTCCCTTGATACTCGAGATCACTCCACTTGTGTCTCTGTTGACCTTCGCAGCCCGAGTCCTCGCCATGTTTCCGATAGCTCTCATACATCACCTTGTTTGAGTTTTGCTCATCCTTCCCCTTCCCCCCGCCATTACCGCTCGATGACTTCTGCCCCCTCACGCTGCCGTCCTTTCCTTTCATCCCCTCATGTATTGTCTTGTCACACCACCTTGCGCATCCCCCGTCCACATCCTTTATCGGTTACGCCGATGGTGCAAGTCGCTACTCCAGGAATCTTGCCTCGGCAGGGTGGGCCATCTTCACCCCCTTGCATGACCTCGTTCTGTCTAACGGGGTATGCATTGGTTCTGCCACCAACAATCAGGCCGAATACGATGCCGTACGTGGCCTACTAGCTGATGCTTTGCTGCATCGCATTCGCCATCTGCACGTTCATTTGGATTCCTTGCTTCTTGTCATGCAACTAAATGGTGTTTATCGTGTGCGTAACCCCGTGCTGTTTAGACGCTATTTACGAGTAAAAGTCTTAATACGTGCGTTTGAAACCATAACTTTCAACCATGTACCCAGAGACCAGAATCACTACGTAGATAGTATTGCAAACCATGTTCTAGATTGGCATTTATCACACACACTTCATACAAGACAATAACATTAAATCAACCATCAAAAGACGATGCATATCCATAATATGTGTCGCAAACCATATATTGATGAGTCCATTTACTCTGATACACATGACATGCCCATAGCATGTTCCAAAAAAAACTGGGGGCACCATACGCCCCCCCCATACATATACATACGGCATGCCCATAGCATGTTACAAACAAAAACTGGGGGCACCATATGCCCCTCCATACATTCTAGGGGGCACCACCTGCCCCTACATACATCAGAAGGGGCACCATATGCCCCTAATCACTATCTGGAGGCTCCCGGGCCAATGGCTCTCGCCCCGCAGCATGTAGCGTTCCCGCATAGTTTGACTTGCCATCGCCATGCGCTCGTACGATACCGCCACTCCGAGGGACTTAAACACATGGCTCCTATGTAATTGCCGTCTGAAATCCCCAATTGCGCTTTCACATCTTGGCCAACAACAAGCCACATTCACGCATGTCCCCAATAGGGCAATGGACCATCATTTTGCGCTTATTTTCATCCACTTACCCGTAGCGTCTCCTGTGACTGTCGTCGTCCCATATATCCTGCTTACTCTAAGCATTCGCATACCAAAAGTCCTGACTCAAGATTGGCTATTTACTATTCAAAAACTTTAAACATGCCTCCATAAGAATAGCACTGTCACTACCACCGGGCCCCCTACTCGACCAAATTTAAGTGGTACGAGAAGATCCCCACAGTAGCTCATCCCACTATAAGGGTAGTCGTCTATGTACAACGGCATCTGATCCCAATGGGCAAAGAACTCCGGTCGAAATGTTCGCCCGACCACCCCTCCTCCTCCTTTGCAGAGTAGTCGTCCCCAACGACGCATCCTGGGCTCTCTCGGGCCCCCATCTGGAAGATGCACACGAGGCCTCAAGGTCGGGATCTTCTCAAAGAAGAAGGCGCACAACAAAGTCCCATATGAGCAATCATGATTCACCTGCCGCCTGCATAGCGACAACTGTCGCTTTAGCGACACTAACATCATTTGGGCCCACCCAAAGTAGGTCCCACTCAACACACTCTCCACTATCATCATCTGCCCACTGGTGATGTGATGGAACGCCTGGGTGCCCAGGATTCGCAGCACAGCTGCGGCCACTGCACGGGTTTCTAGCCTCTCTAGATCCCCGATCGATATCCGAGTCCCCTTGACTTGGAAACCCGGTCGACAATGGCGTTCCAAAAACTCCATGATATGCCGCCCCCGCGGCAACACTGGCTGCGTGTCTCCCACTATCCCCAATGGTGGGAGGCCGGTCAGGAAGTACACATCCTGGACCGTCAGTTCGATCCTGTGCCCCTGCACTACAAAGATCTCCTGATATGGATCCCAATAACTGATAATCCGGGCCAGTAATGGTTCCCCTGCTCTCATCAACGGGTTCTCCACAAACTTTAGAACCCCAAATCTGGCCAATACACGACGAACGCCCTGATCCGCCTGGATCTCTGCTCGAAGTGTTCCCAGATCTCTCTCTCTCCAGTTGACCCGTAACTCTGCCATACCTGCACAAACACATTCTTTTTGTCAGGGTACAGATCGGGAAAACCATAACCACACACCAAAACCCAACTCCCAGCCATCAAACAGCACCAAACCCCCCTCATCTCCCAGGTCGCAGTTTTCTGCCATTTTTTGGACCAGGTCGCACTTTCTGCCCCCAAACCTGCGTCCTGGGTCGCACTTTTTGCCCCAAAAAGTGTGACCCGGCCGTAGAGATGAGAGAGGGGCTGTTTCTGGGGTGTTGGGCCCTAAACTGCAAATCTAATCCATCAAAATGCAAGAGCTAGGTTAGGCCTCTTACCTCCAACTAACAGATCTCGAATCCAACGGTCGGTTTGTCCGCTACGTTCCCCGCAAGATTTAGGGCCTTCTCTCCTCTCCACATTCACCACAGCAACAATAGCAAATGAATGATTTTGGAGGGAAAACTGCCTCATTAAAAGAGAACCCCCGTTTCTTCTTTCGACTGCTGCGACCACACCGTAGCCCCGTTCGACGAACCGTCAGCACCGCTGGATAGATCTCACCGAGCTCTCAAATGGGTTTTACTTAGTTTTTGGTGATTTGATACTGCACCCGGACACATTTTTCCAATGAGAATATCATCACTTAAAATTAATTTCCTTCACTTACGACACTTGTACTTCTGGCACACCATATCGCCTTCTTTACTTGTCTCCATGTTCGTGTTGATTTTCGTCATGAGTGCCCACCTTGTACTCTCATGTTTTAAGGACCCCCATTGGGGCCTTTACCATGTGGCAGCATTATCTAGTCCCCCTTGCTTAGAGCATCCGAGTTGAGTCATCATTGCATTCATGGAGTCTATCCTGCATCCTTTTACACCCTGCTATAGCCCTCCATTCTTTTTGCTTGGTTCCTCTCTTGTGTCGTATCTCATGACCTTCAGCCCCACTGTCCCCTATCCCCTTCGATATCGTGTCAGTTGCTGCCATGTCATTCATGCCCTTTATGCTCTAGCAAGGGAAGTTGTCCATTCACCACTCCATCCTTCCCATTTCCACCATCATCATTAGTGTCGGTCTGTCCGTCGCTCTATTGCTCTTCTCTCGTGCCTTAGTTGTGGTTCTCTCATTGCCTCACCTACGGCGGACCTCCTTCTGTCGACCTCAGCACATTTATTCCAGAAGCAAGGTCTAGAGGGCGGTGTACCTTGGTTCCAGCTTCCACTTTTGTTCGGTGCCTCGGATCAGGCAGGGGGATCTCTTACTTCCCTTTGACTTGATTGCTTCTCCAGCTCCTTTCAGCATGATCGAGATTCATATACTGGACAGTCCAGTGACCCAGCAGCAGCTCTTGATGATTCCCGGGCGTGTGTGAGATGTCTCAGCCCTCATGAGGGGGTGGCCCTGCAGGTAGCCCCCCACATGCCCGGATGACCTCTTCATTGCAGCCTTTGATGCCGCTCCAGCTTTTGATGATGTTGGCCTTAGCTACTTGCAGCACCTCTATGATTTGCATGTATCAGTCAGATTTTGTGAGCCCTTCCCCATGTACAGGGGGCATTTGGGTTGTATTTATCTCATGTAATTGCATATAGCATATAATGGTTAGGCAACTTCCCAGCAGCATGACAGAGATTTTCATTGGTATTTATCTCTTGATTATGCCAGCTGTACTTTATGGTTCGGTCCCTTGTTTACTGGACACACTATTCTTTTGTACTTTGTCTCGGCGGGCATAGGTATGCCTCCCCCGCCGCCTTCAACACAGGTACCCTCTCATAAAAAGAGACTTGTTGCACCTGCGAGTCTCGTCTCCTTAGGGTCTAGTCCTTCAGCACACTATCTACCTCACACTTCTCTCTCTGACATCCCCTTTCGTTGTCTGGTGATTGTATTCTTACAACGTACTTCGGTCATACGATTTTCTCCTGACACTCGCACGCTGGGGGGCAATCTGTTACACCATTTTTTGGTCATCTCACCTTTTATTATTAGATGGACCTACATAATTATATATGACCAGCTTGGTTCTTCTTTAACCGTTTACTTATAATTAGGAACCCCCAAAAGGAATAATTAATTAAACCATAATTTAATTATTATTCCCAGTCATGTTTAACCCAAAAACAAAGAAATTAATGAGATAAACCCATAGTTATCTTATTATTTTCTAGTAATAATTATTTAAATAATATTCCTTGTTAAATATGACCAAATCAACCACCATTAATCAAATAAATCATTATTTATTTGATTATATCCCAACCACTTCCTTAAAAAGATAAACAAATCATTTATTTATTTATTTTTCACTAATCAAGGGATTTGACCCAAGTCAAACACCCTTTCCCTCCAACAAATAATAATAAAATATTCCATAGAGGTGGATCTAGATGTGATTAACATTATTTAAATCATGCACCAAGATCTAGAAGGACCCAATATTTTGTTATAAATAGGAGGGTTTTCCCCATCATTCTTCACCTTTTGTTGCATACTAGATCACTCTGGATCTATACACTCGGTCTCATTTTCTGCCATTGTTGCTCCCATTGAGCTCTACCTTCCACATTGGGTTTTCTACATCTACAAGAGAGAGAAAGCTTAGATCTGAAGTGCTGAGGACTACAAAGAACCCATCCCATTGAGGAGATCTGGATACACCTTCTTGTTTCCTCCCAGGTGCCCTGTAATATAAAAATTCATTCAAAATTGTGTTCTTGTCTTGTCTGTTGGATGCATGGAGCAAACTCTTTACTTTACTGCTTAATGTCTTTCCATTTATAGATTTGTTTGTTGCAGCACTTTAACTACTAATTGCAGATCTGAAGATGTTTTGCAGCCATTATTGTTGTTAGGGCTATTAGTTATGCGTAGCTAAAGTGGTTCTTTTTCGTACACTTCGACGAAGAATTCATACTAACATGATAATCATGATGAAAATTTTTATATTCAGTCATGTAAGGATTTTTCCAAACTGTAAACCCACTTGGTTGGGTAGTTGAGTAAAAAATTGTAAACCCACTTGGTTGGGTAGCTTAGTCAAATATGTATTTCCACTTGGTTGGATCACTGATGTAAGTATGAGTCCTTGGTTAGAGGAAAGGTCATAATCGGTTGAGTTATAGAGTCATGTAATTCATTGAAAAATATGTCTGAAGATTCAGCATGAACTCAAGTGGAGCATGGTCAATATAGTGCACATTAGATTTGCAGAGCTCTTCTTTCTACAAGGAAAGAGAAACCTTGTTTCGGTATTGATCCGCCCTTTGTCCTTGATTTCAAAGGGGGATAATTCTAGGTGTTTCAATAATGGTTATGATTAATGTATTTACCTGTTGTGGTGATCAAACACCATCATGGTCTCCATCAAGTCCAAAGTGGGATATTGTTGGAAGTATGATGAAATATGTTGTCCTTGATCGAAACCTACTTGACGAGTTACCTTTTGATAAGAAACCTATGTGTTAAAGATGTGTAATACTGTTTCTACAGGTCAGTTCAGATGTGACAGAGAAAGGAATTCCAGTAAGTGCAAGAGAAATGAAACAATAAATATTTCTCAGTGTATGCGCAGCTTTAATGAAGGCAATCCACATATGGAGGGAGTGTATATGCTACTTTTATGAAGGCAACCCATGTATACATTCAAAATTATTATATACACATTTTTTATGAAGAGAAGTCGGGTATAGATGCAGATAAGAACAATCGAAGTCACGTATGCCCTTTTGCGCTCTAAAATTATGAAACCAAGGGGCATTACCATGGTACTAGCCCACAATATTGAGCATTGTGTCATCTATTTGATTCCGTCCAAGAATACCATCGGTTGTTGTCTGGTTTTGACTCATGGTATTTGGAAAAGGCCAAATATATGTAAGGACAAGAAGATCATAGTGCAAAGGTGTGCATGAGTAAGGGTGGTTACTGAATAATTTTCTCTGAGGTATATCTACATGGGATGAACTATGTTTTAATTGATAGATCAAATCTATGATGCACCCATGGATACAATGATGGTTCAGGATCTCTAGATATGAAATGACTGTGCTCTTGTGTGATCCATTGAAGAGATGATTAGATCTATAATCTGGCACACGATTGCTGAAGTAAAGTGAAGAAATATGGGTAAGTTCTATAGCTCTGAAACAAACTGAAAATTTATTATTCACAGATCTATACGCTAGTTTGTCTTTGAAAAAGCACGTATATACACAGCTCTATCTCAGAAAAGGCACGTATGTGAGTCAGGGTTTTCTGAAACTTATTGTAGAGGTTATCTACTTATTTCTACTACATTTATGTTGTCTGTCAATGAATTCTTCTTGTAGATCTGGGTTGTTTGAATATTGTATATACTGCTAAGTTAATTATGTACAAATTTGACCAATGAGAGAATAAACATGATTGATGGTAACTAACTGCTGTAGGGTTCTGCATTTCTAAAGTTATCTGACTGAAAGCCTCATATATGGATCTAAGACTGATTACATTATGAAAAACAGTATTCACAAATTTATACCCAGGTTGGTGTGAAGGAAAGCGCATATACACGCGGGTTCAGTGAAGTGAAGTACCATATGCATTTTAAGTTGGTAAATGTTTAGGGTTGAGTTTGTATCTGCATATTTATTATGAAGTCTAGGTTATTTCTAAGTTCTAGCTATAGTGATCTCATTATTCTGGTTGAAGTATTGGGTAAAGTTTATGGTTTTTGATGTTTATGAAAATTGATGAAACGTGGTCTATAGGGGCTCTGAGCATTGAAGCCTTCAGTATGGAAGTAGAATTTCCTACCAATAAAAGTTGGTGTTCTGATTAGGGGGTTGGAGCTCACTTCTAGTAGTGGCTGGTAAACGAGTTCAGGGGGTTGTAGCTCCCTTCCAGTAGCAGCTAGAAAAGGAGAGAAGGTTGTAGCCTTCTGCAGGTAGATGCCTACATAATGATATGATTCTACATCAGTCCAATATTATAAACAATTTTCTGTATAATAAATATTGAATACAGAGACGACAACAATGGTGGTTTTCTCCCGATTTGGGTTTCCACCTTAAATATCGGCGTTCATTTGTGTTTCACTTGTGTGATGATTTATACTGCTATTACTTCACATATTTACTGATTATCTAACAAATGCATAACTGGTAAACTGAGTTACAGATTTTTCTTGAAAATTATATCAGTATACGCTAGTTTCCTTTAGTAGATGCACGTGTATATGTGAGTTTGGTTCATCAAAGCTGCCTATGGGATTCTATAAAGAAAAAGTTAAAATATTTTTAGTAAGCTCTAACTATCAATTCTCCCTCCCTCTCAATATTTTTCCCAACAATTTTTTGGTCGAAAATGAGCCTCATAAGGAAATAATAAAATTATTGTTTTGAGTTTTTAAGGGGAAAGGGGGAAATTATTTTATTTAATTGTATTTTCATCTTATCTCCTTATAAGTTTACTTGAATGTAAAGTTTCATCCTTTGATGTGGAATTAGATTCCACATCAAAATATTTCACACTATGCATAATTTTTAGTGGACCTAGATTGAAAAAAATGAAACTACATGAAAAAAGTGCATTCAATACTTTTTTTTCTCTATTCTCAATTTTTTCAATTTAGTTCTACTCATAAGTATGCAGATTGGGCACTTGTTGGATGTCAAATTTATTTCCTCATATAATGGGTGACTACAATTGAAATTTGAGTAAATCTATATGGAAGTAAGACAAAAATACAATTATAAAAAGAGACCGTATTCTTTTCCCTCCAAAATATCTTTCGTTTGTGATAGATCACCATATTGAATCATATCGATTATATTAAAGTTAAATTTTTTATTACATTTTTTATTTTGAAGCCCTTTTTTTACCTCAAAATTTACCTAATTCCACTTAGTGTGATGGTTTATGGTCATTATGATCTGTTTCTTGTGGTAAGAATTATTCACATGAGGCTGTGGTGAAGTTGGAGAGAGGGAGGGAACATATTCATAGCGATTCCTATATATTTTATTTTTCTTTTTGAATTTGATGCAAGAGAATCAAGAGAAGTGTTGAAAGTAGGTTGAAGAAACCTAGAGCATGGTTGAGATTAAACCAACCGAACCTAGAGCATGGTTATATGTGAGTTGGAAAACCCAAGATGATGATAATGGTGATATAGGGGGAGTTAAATGTATAAGTTAATGTATGAAGATATGAAATTTGAATGAACCACGTACGGATAGGGACATCCTAGTAGACCAATTGTTGTAGTGTTCAATTACCAGTGTGTTCCAAAGGATGGGTTTTCCTTTATATCAATGTAAACATTTTAATAATATTTAATGTTTGCAAATACCAGGTTGGACAACAAAAAGACTGATGATTATGATTAAGACATGTAGTCATTATGGGGGAGTGTTTGAGTATATAACTTCTACTCGTATTATGGTTATGATCATATATTTGATTATTGTTGATTTTTTTGTCACTATTTGTAGATTTCTAGACTCGACGAGAAATAATCTATTCATATGAGACCTAGTTAGTTGAGATAATTTCTCAAACTACTTAGCTTCTAATTTGGTGTGTGATTTAGACATTTTTTCAACTGTAAAATCGAGTTTCCAAAATAGCTTTAAACATTATTTTATTAATGCATATTTCTCAACAATTTTATATGTTAATAACATGTACTCTAAAACCTAACATAAAGTTCAAGACAACTAAATAATTGATATACCAAAATAATTTTGTAAATCCAACATTATAATTCTCAATTAATATTTTAAAATTTTTAATGTAGTTTAACATACTAGGAAAAAAAAAAATGAATTAGGTACTTTAATTACTATGAAATTAGACAATAACAGTAATAAAAAAAAATATACATTTTTTTTTTCTAATTATTTAAATGAAATTACGAAATAGGTAAATTATAAATTAACTAAGTAATGTCTTTTTTGTCTTTATATATTGTAGAGATGAAGATGAATATTATTAGTATCCCATTTTTTCTCGAGATGAAAGAGTCCTATGTATAATTGTGTTAGTATCTCCTCTACAATCAATCGCTCATACTATGGAATGGGAATGTTCACATAGGAAAGTAAACCAATTTTCCTCCTAAATTTTTAATCTTTAAAACTAAAGTCAAGTTAATAATTTTTCCACTCTTTTGAAATTACCAAACAATTTGTAATGAAATGAAACATGTTACTTTGATATGGCTACCACATGAACCTATGAGAAATACCCACTCTATTACCTTCTAAAAAAATCCACTCATTTATATCAAAATAGTGTCAAAATTAAAACCGAGAGGTTATCCAAACCTTCATCAGTGTTAACAAACTACATTATATAATTTGACAAAAATGACACCCGTAAATTTAATACCATTTTTACGAAATATCTTACATTTAAAAAGATATTCCAAACAAGAAAAATGGTTACAAATCACCTAATTACTAATTAGGTACAATCCATGCAATCTAGTAAAATGGATGCATATAACATTGCCATTACACATTACAATCTCTTAACAATATATTAATATAAAATAGATCAAAGATAAATAAATTATTTTTAACAATTTTATAAAATAAAGTGTATTGTTATGTGTCCCCATGTATTTTCTTCAGCAAGTGTGGAAATATTCAGTCCACTCTTTATTAACGGTCTAGTATGTAAGATACAAAACCAATGCATTACAATAATGAGGTATCTCATGACCTTTATGTCGAAGAGCCTTTTGAAAGTTCAATGAATCTTATATTAAATACTCCACAAGGTTAAACGAAATTTATTGATGTTTTCGCTCCCTTGAAATCAACTATCGTTGTTTTCCAAAATATGAAATGTTTTTATAACGTTATTTTAAATCTAGTTGAGTTAAAGTTAGAAAAATATTAATGTTAAAGTTAATATTTTTTTAGTTATTAAGATTTTTTAATTTCAAACGTTATTTTATTTTATTAATAATTTTTAGATATTAATTTTTTGTAAAGTAATTTAACTACCAAACATTATAAAAATGAATGAAAATCCTAGACTTACATAAATGTTTATGAATATGCAGTCTCCAAAAGACAAACATGGCATAGGATTTTACAGTCAAAAAGATAAGTTGATTCCTGAGTGCAGATTCAAAGATCTGCCAAAAGATATAAAGAAACCATCTGTCTCTGAGACACGGAAGTTTTATACATTGATGGATGGATGTGAAAAACATATGATCCCTGAAAAATGGATGAAACAGATGCTGAATTGGGATCTCCATACACATCCATAGGCAGATGGGTTTGCTATTTCTCACAGCATGGAAGAGAAAAGGAAACTAGTCTCCAAATGGAAAGAATATATGAATGAAAGAAATATCTGGATTTCTTTTTATTCATGGAAGAAGGCTAAAAAGTCAAAGATGATTTTGATGACTGAATCTGCATCCTCCTCTAGTCACACTTGGACAGCTCTAGACGGTAATAAAGTTGAAACATCTACTAGCTTTCCTCCTTTCAAAGGAATTTTCCTTGGAGAAGGACAAAACTCAACCAATGCATATCCCTTAGTCCAAAAAGAAAATCTTGTAGGGGTAGAAAGGAGAGTCCAGACAGTTAGTGAACAAGTAAACTAGACAAACACTGCTGTCACTGGTTTAAAACAATATGGCTAAAGCTATCTCAGTCAAGGAGCAGATAGACCAAGTCCAAGTGTCTATCAATGGTGTAAATAGTTCTTTAAATTATGTACAATACAATGCTTCAGTTTCAAAGGATTTTTTTTTTAAGTCTTTAAAAAATATTGATGATGTAAAGAATTGTATAATAGAGAATTCTAACTCTACACGACACTTGATTTCAAAATTTTCTGATAAGATTGAGAAAGTTGATAAGGAGAAGATAGACAAACCAGTGCCTTCAGCCTTTCTGCACAAAGCAAAGCCTATGTCCATACAAAAGGCTATTGAGCATTTTCCTCAGCTCATACCTAAAGAGTCTGCTCCTAAGTCTCCCAAACTCAAAGTCACTATTGCCTCTCTATTTGAAGAATCTGAGCCCGAAAGTCATGTCCTTCCTGTATATGAACCATTAGAAGCTCAGTATACTAGACATTCCCCTCTAGATTTATATGGTGTTGGAAAGATTCCAACACGAGAAACATTCTTTGATTCTAGTCGGAAAGAATGGAATATTGATAATCTATCTTCTGCACAAATTAGAGAAGCTCTGGATCTCATGATTACATAATATAAATTAATGTGCATAGAGGGAAAATCAAAGGTAGAGGCATGTAAAACTCTGATTCTGTGTTTCACTGGAACTCTAGCCAGATGGTGGGAACTAGAGTCTTCCCCAGCTTTAATAGCCAAAATGGAAGCAGAGGTTGTAAAAGATGAGAATGGAGATGTTGAATTCCATTCAGATGGTAGACCAATCAACAACATGATTGGTGCTCTCACAGCATTGATCCAACAAACTTTTTGTGGAGATGAGCCGAAGATTTCAGATCAGAATGAATTGATTTTAATGAATCTGAAATGTCGTAATATAAATCAATTTGAATATTTACATTGGGATTGGATTCAAAGGATCTTCCTAGTGAAGGACCCTAAGAATATGCTATGGAAGAAGGTCTACCTTGCAGCTCTACCATCGAAACTTGTAGATATATTAAAGTTGGAGGAAGCTTTCCAGTTGCCTATGGAAACATATACATGGGGTCAAACGTACATCATTATTACAAAAGTTCTGATTACTCTCTGTACCAGCTCAAAAATAAACAAGTCTATAGACAAGCTAAATAAATTGCCTTGTACAAAGTCATTCTGTAGTAAGTATGGCATTACAGTTGATGATCCCTTGGTAAAAATAAGAAAGTCCAAGAAAAAGGCTAAGAAGACTTACAAAAGAAGTCAGCCTTTCACTTATCACCTAAGCACCAAGAAGCGTTCTAAGCTTAAACAGTCAAATACCAGAAGGAAGCCATACTCCAAGCCTTCTAAAAAGGGGTACTATAAATATACCCGTAGAGCTCATTATTATGAGCCAGATGATATCCATACTAAATATGCTAAGCTAAAGAGGATGCAATCTATTATATGCTGGATATGTGGAAAACCAGGACATACATCCAATATGTGTCCTGAGGCCAAGGAATCCCGTAGTGGATTGGGAAAGAATTCTCAGCAAAAATAAAAAGGTAAAGGCCAAAATTATACTATCAAAACTGAACACATCTGTGATAGATGTGGTGGCTCTCATAACATAGAAGATTGTAGGAAATTATTCATACAACAAGCTCAAGAATATTCCTCTTTTGTTTCTAGTTCTGAATCTTCTTCTTCTCAGTATGATCTTGAAGAAGTTAATGCATATTTTCAGTGTAGTGATTCTGAAAATTGTAAATGTAATTGTTCTTCATCAGAATCAAGTTTTTCTTCTGACAATGATATTGAAGAAGAATTTTCAAGGAAATTAAAAGTTCTCATGGCTCAGGGAGATGAAGATGAGTTGAAAGTTTTTTCCCAGATAAGAGCCATGGAAGATGGTAACTTGAAGACCCGCCTACTTGATCCATATATGCAGTCTTCCAGTTCATCCACCACAGGCTCTGGTAAGAAGCCGATGTTTTTTTATGCTTCTTATGAGCATAACACACGCAGTTATCTCCACCAACAACAAGATGACAAAGTTCGCGCACTCACTTTGGGGGAGGTGAGTAGGGCGATACACTGCATGAAGACAGAAATCTTTGCCTTGAAGACCAGAATTTCAGACCTCGAGAAAGGTAAACAGGTTCAAGCCTCTCCTGTTTCCACTCCTATCTATTCAGGTAGAAAGGTAAACTATACTCTGCATGGTACTCCTAGACATACTGAAGAAGTTGAAGTTGCATAAGGACATCTTGATCCTTATATGGGTATCAGAGATATGCATTTTCTTGCTATTCAATATCAAAAACATCACATAAAATTCAAAGTCTGGATAAAAGGAAAGATGTTTTATTTAATAGCATTGCTTGATTCTGGATTAGATGTAAACATGTTTTCTAAAAATACCGTTCCGTCACAATATTGGGTTACTGCTACCCGCAATCGCACCAGGTTGGGAAAAATGACTCTAGAATATGAAGTACCAAAAGCTGCAGTTTGTTTTGATTCTAAATGTGTCACATTGAATTTTGTTGTGGGTGACATACCAGTTGATTGCATTCTTGGCAATGTGTTTCTTGCTGCAGTTGAGCCTCATGGTTCAATGAGATTCCCTAATAAAAAGGCTGGATACTTCATCACAGTAAAAGGTAAAAGGTTTGATTTACCTTATCTTTCTAACACCCGAGTGTCCACCATGGTACAGGCCATGCAAGAAGAGCTATAGAAAGCAAAAAATAGTCTTTTAGAACTCAAAGAGCACAATAATATCTTGAGTATTGAACAACAATTGAGTTCTGCCCAAGTTTAGAAACAAATTTCTCAACTACAAAAACAATTTGAAGATCAGTGTTGTTCTGAAGAACCAAATGCATTCTGGAATAGAAAGCAGCACTGTATTGAGCTACTCTACAGGGAAGGATATGAGGGTAAGCCGTGAAAATCCAGAGCCATACCAATGAACAAAGAATATAGAAGGCTCTGCGAGAAAGAGATAAATCAGCTTCTTGATAGAAAGCTAATAAGGGAGTCTAGCAGCCTTGGAACTGCTACGATTTCTATGTTAATAAGAGAAGTGAACAAATTTGAGGCATTCCTAGATTGGTTATTAACTACAAGCCTCTAACTATTGTACTAGCTGACGATACCTACCCAAATCCTCATAAAGGAGATCTGCTCAGTAGGATCCTGGGAGCCAAAGTGTTTTCCAAGTTCAACCTAAAATCAGGATTCTCGCAAGTGGCCATTGCAGAAAAGGACAAGTTCAAAACAACCTTCAGTGTTCCTACAGGCCATTACGAATGGAACGTAATGCCTTTCGGCCTCAAGCATGCGCCTTCCAAATTTCAGAAGGTAATGGATTCAGTTTTTAAGCCGTATGCTGAATGGTTGTTAGCTTATATAGATGATATCCTGATATTCTCTAAAAATCTCCAAGAACATTTCAGACATTTAAAGATTTTTATGAGATTGGTCAAAAAGATTGGTCTGGTTCTAAGAAAAAATAAAATGAAGCTTTGCCAGACAAAAATAAAGTTCTTAGGGCACACCATCGAAAATGGCCAAATTGCTTTACAATCTCATGCCTTAGAATTTGCAGATAAATTTCTAGATATAATCATTGATAAGACACAACTGCAAATATTCTTTGGATGTCTTAACTATGTAAGAAATTTTTATCCTGATTGTGCCACAGACAGATCTGTGCTAAATCAGAGATTAAGAAAGAATCCTCAGCCTTGGACAAAGGAACACTCAGAAGCAGTCAGAAAAATCAAGGCTAAGGTAAAAACTCTCCCTATTCTGTATGTTGCAGAAGATGCTTATTACAATATTGTTGAATCAGATGCTACCAATATTGGTTGGGGAGGTGTATTGAAGCAAAGACCAAATGAAGAAAGCAGTAAAAAGGAAGAACAAGTTGTTCAATATGCCTTTGGAGTATGGAATAAAGCTGAACAAAATTACTCTACAATTGAACAAGAGGTAAAAGAAGCTTGGAACTGTATATGTAAGTTCTCTATTCATTTGGTTAATAAGCCTTTTTCTACTAAGGACAAATGCTCAAGCTTTGGCGAAGGTTTTAACGAAGACCATCAAAAATCCTGCAGACGCCAAGTTTGCTAGTTGGTAGGCTTTATTTACTAATTTTGATATTAAAGTTGAACATATCAAAGGCACTTGTACAATTGTCTGCCTGATTTCCTTAGTAGAGAATACATCCAGCAGCAAGAACACCATGATGACCCAGAAGAAGAAGAAGCACATGTGATGGTCATCATTACAGAATGGGACCATGCCCAACAAAAAAAAATGCTCAGATCCATATCTGATGATGAATCATGGGCAATATACAAAGAAAAGTGGAGGCCTACATGGAAACTCCGCAATACTAAAATATTAGATGCTGATCTACAAAGTCATTCAGACATCAAGCATCTAGTACCTGAGAGAAGATTACATCCCAAAGGCAGTAGATGGATTCACGACATGATGTACTCCACTCGTATGTCAGCTTCATATGAAGCTCAAAGATCTTTATCTGAAGATTGTTGTGATCTCGCTGTTATCTGTACTGGCGGCAGTGATAGAACAAGAATCTATTATAAATCATATGTGATTAACAGAACACAGTGTCCTGGCTGGAACAACACAGAAAGATTCCTGACGTGGCCAGGTAATAATGTAGATCTTATTTTTCCTGATACTGTGTACAATTTTGCAGGATACAAGAAGCATCGGTGGAATCCTATGAACAAAGATTGTCATAATGAGACACATTACACCAAGCTTAGGTTTGGGCCGACCTAGATAAATCAAACAGGCCAAAGTCCTCCATGGCTAAGCGACTGGTGGTTCCAATATGGCTTAGGTGCCTACAGCATGGATTCATACTTCTATGAATCCTACTTTCAGAGCCGTTGTGATAAATGTCTAGAAGGCCCCATTGGAGAATGTTTTCATATGCCTTGCAAAACTGTCAGAGACATGAGCCAACTTGAATACAGACTGATTAATCCAATCTTTGAGTCACACTGGAAAATAAATTATCAATGGCTGGTACTGACTAAGATAAAACACCAGATAATTTTGAATAAGCCAATGATTGTTCGTCGGATTTACACAAAATCTTGGGACGATCATATCTACCCAAATCTCAGATTTCCGGGCATCAAAATCTTAGAGGACAATGATGAAACCAGTACAAGCAGTTCACATGGGCTCTACCAAAAGTCTCCATTGTGTAATGATACCCAGTCACGGGTTTGCAGTGACAGGTCTTTTCCTGAGGGCTTTTCACCTGTTTGAAAAAGCATCCTCTGTGTACATAATGATGTATGTTTCCTCATGGGCCTTCTACATAAAAGGCATCCACTGTGAATCCCACACACTTCACATGTTAGTGTCGAATGGACGAATCTCGGTGTGGATGTCAGTTTAGTGTTACCCGAAAGCAATGATTCTCCTCCACGTGTCAATAATCCGATGGACCGATGGAATGATTGTCACCCCTCATTTTCCTATATAAGGGAGGGTAAGGCTCATAACTCGGCATTCACATTTCGGAGAGTCTTGAGCCTTTGTGTGTTTTGAGTCTGAGTCAAGCTGAAGCTCCCTGCTTTGCATCTGCGTGAATACTCGCGATCTTCTTACATCGCGGTGCTAAGTCTCAAAGTCTGAGTCTATTAGGTGACTTGGCTAGCCTGCGTCTTAAAGTGCTCGGCTCTAAGAAGAATCTAAAGTGGCGGGGTCATTTAGATTGAGTCTGTAATTAATTCTGTGTGTTGTGTTCTATAAGAACTCTGAGACAGAGTCTGCAAATGGCTAGGAAGCCTCCAGTATCATTCGCTCATTTATTGAGTAGCAAATATGGTAAATGCCACTGTAGTCCATCTCTGGAAAGAGATCTTATTGATTCCATAATAATCTAATCTCTGATGTAAAAATCATTTCTGAAATTAATAAAGAGAGAAATTTTTGTTTCGCATTTTAAGAACTGTAACTCTGAGCTTTATGAATGTCCACTGAGGTATTATTGTTTTCTTAATAAGTTCACTGAAAGTTCGCTAGAGGTTCGCCAAATCACGAAGGGACGTGGACTAGGCCGTTAAAAGGCGAAGGGAAGCCGCACAGAAGGCCGAAAGAGGCATGAAAGCGAAAGTAGGTTCGTGTATGGGTTTGCATAAGGAACCTTAAGAAACAAGAAGATACTCAGTGAGCCAGCCTGCCTGTTGAGCAGTTTGCAGTGCAAACCTATGTGAGAGGTCCCTGCAGTAAAATTATATATTAATTTTTGGTAAAGTAATTTAACTACCAAACATTATAAAAATGAAATGTTAAAAACAAAGAGATTTTGGTTTAAATGCCCCTAACTTTTCTTTGTATAACTGAAAAAAAAACAGACATAAACCCCATAAACTATAATAGTAGTGAAATGAATACTAGTGAATAAAATTAATAATACAATTTTTTTAAATATTTAATTTTATTACTTATTTTATTTAAAAACAAGCAATAAAATTTTTCAATCTAACCATGGGAAAGATAATTTTTCCTCCTTAGCGTGGCATATGCATATAATTCTATCAATATGCATTGTGCTATTATCTAATTACAGCCAAGCATAAAGTTCCATGTGATAAGGGTTTTTCATAATCGACCTTGGGTTATTGCAATAACGTATTTGAAGTCATGGTTTTGATAAATTATTAAATACTTTTTTGGTGACGTTGTTTTGATTATAATATTCACATATTTATTAAGTGTAACATGTAATATTATCCAGTGGATTTTTTTTTTTTAAATGTAAAAATTAATTATATATAATATTATTGAGTGGTCTCTTATGTAAAAAGAAATTGAATTGAAAAGAAAATTTAAAAGAAAACTAAATTTGTATATAAAAAAATGTTTTCAACCATAATAAATATAAATATTAAAAATGAATTTATTTTATTTCTCTATTTTGATGGTTAGTAAAATTATATAATTAGGTTTATACATATATTTTGTTTGTATATAAATGTAATTAACATATTCTTTAAATATTTTTTTTTATAATTATTGTGAATGTGTTTATCTTTATAAAGTATAATTTTAAAATAAATTGACATCAAAATATAGTTTTTATATAATTAATGAACTCTATATAATTTATAGTTATTTGTTTTTAAAGTAAAACTAAATAAAAGACCAAACCTAATGAAATAAAAATATTCATAGGTTTCTACTGTATTCTTAGCACACCAAAATTTTATTACCTTCCAAAATTATGGTGGGCATCATATGAAATTTTATTGTGCAAACACTATAATAATAATCGTTATTATAATACTTGTGAAAACAAGATTTCTTAGATTTTTATTTTTTAGTTCGATTTTTATATCTTATTATTTAACCAATTATCAAAAAATTATATATATATATATATAAGTTTGGAAAGACTACATCTTAATCATGTAAAATGTATGTGTCTTAATAAAGTACCTGATTCACAGTTCTTTCCAAAACCCAGTGAATAAAACAATTTATGTTTTAATTTCTTTTCTTTTCATTTTTTTCAAAATACTTTAACAAAATACATAAAATATGTTTGAAAATTTCAAAACAAATTAAAAATCAAAATTATTTTTCTCATAATTAAAAATTAGCATTTCTTTTGTAAATGTTAACAAAATTAATAAAATATGTTTAAAAATTTGAAAACAAATTGAAAATCAAAGTTATTTTTTCTCATAATTAAAAATAAATAAATATAACATGACTTCCATATATATAAAAGTGTGGATTTAATTTAATTTCTTTTATTAATATTGAATTCGTTAGTGCCATGAAAATATTTAATTTTTTACTATTATAATTTAAAAATCTAATATTTTTGTTAATTATAAGTAGAAGTTAAATGGGATTTTACTTTTAATCTAATTGAAAACTTAATTTAATTAACAATGATGTATTTGGGTACTATATTACTAAAATAATTTGTCAAAATAAATTGTTAAAGTCGTATCATTATTTTTTTTATTTAATTTTATCTATACGCGTGTTTATTTTGAAATGGATATTTCACAATTTTAATTTAGGTAATAATAATTATTAGGTGTATGGTAGAGATTTAAATTTTATGAAATATTTTAAAATATTCTTAACACAAATCAAAAGTTGATATTTATTTCTAAAGTAATTATTCCCTTTTGGTAATTTTAATTAAATTGTTTAATTTAAAAAAATTCATATAAACAAGTGTCATGTGAAATGAGTTATGGGATTTATTTCCAAAATAAGTATGCCTATTTTTTCCTTTTAAAAACTATTAATTCAAAACATATCATATGAAAAAGTGCCATATCAAATGAGATATGGTATTTTGAATATATATAGATTTACTCATAACTAAAAAATATTTACAAATTAAAAATTTTCATGGCTATGTGGGAGTAAGTATATTAAAAGTCTCAATACATGTTTTCTTAAATATATACATGTTTAATTTATATATTAATTATTTTTATAACATGATGATGGTGATGATGATGATTATGATGATGATGATGATGATGATGGTTAATTTCCATTGAGACCAATATTTGTTCTATCGGACCTAAAGAAAAGAGTTATTTAGTTTTATTTAAGATTGTATACCTATGCTCGAAAAGCTTGGAGAGAAGTTTCCCAAGCTCACTATAATTTTAACATCTTAAAAGGCTAGGAAGGTCAGTATTGCAACAAAGATTATGAAATTCAGCTCTAATGTGGTTGTGTGCGGAGCAATCTAAGGGGAAGTGACTTTCATCTTCGATGTTCATATTCTCAGAGAGATGGCAGATCCTTTCCATCCATGGTGTTTTAGAAATTGTCCAATTATTTTTTTCACTATGGAGCTCATGAGAGTTTGTTCTAATCTTGGCTATATTAATTTTCTTCTTTGAGCTATTTAAAACAGAGAGATACTTTTGATCTTCTAGGGTGGGGTTGATGACCTCCTTATAGTATCTTAATTTTAGTTTATATGCTAGATCTTTCTCACACCACATTTTTTCTTTGAAATTAGAAGTAACAATTTTTTTACTGTTATTAATTGTTTGCAATGCGAAATTCTTGTCGATCTCCCAATGGTTTAACAAGGCCTTGCTGTCTTTATACCAACATATTTTAAGCCTTAGGTGGTTTTGGCTGGAATTTAAAGCTAGCTTACCGAGTCTATACTCTCCTATGCTATTGAGTTTGTGCTTGTACAACAGAAGCCTAGTCATAGCTAGGCTCTTGATAGGGGAAAGACCCACTTCTTTAAGTAGAATAGGATAGGGTGTATTGCTTTTAATTTTAAGTTTATACATTATAAAACACTTCTAGATTTGCTCAATATTTCTCCAGGATTCTCTAGAGATGTTGCAACCCCAAACCTCACATCCATAAAATTTAACAGGAGTGACTAATGTTTCAAAGAGGAAATTATTTCTATCCCACATTACGAGGTTTTCTGTTTTACAGTTATTTTCAAGACAAAATTAAGCTTTCCACCCCCTATTAATCGTTTTCTAAATGCTATAGTTGTAGTTGAGCTTGTGAAGAATATTAATTCCTAGGTACTTGTAAGAAGACACTTCCTCTAAGTTACTATTTTCATATGTAAAATTAGGGTAAGTGTCCTTCTTGGATTTGATAATCATAGCTTTTTTTTTGTCAATGTTAACAGGCATACCCATTGTAGATCAGAAATCCCTAATAAGTTTAAGTTGCTTATGAAGATCAGATGGGCACCTTACGAGAAGAAAAATATCGTCAGCATAGAGAAGAAGGATGATGACTATCCCAGCTATGATCGTGCTAGCACATCCTACTTCCTCTAAACAACATTCTAGCTTGTCGTTGTAAATTCCAAATAGGGTAGGGGAGAGGGGGGAACCTTTCTTAACTTCGATATTACACTTAATGTCTTTTGACCACCCCTCATTTCTATTTAAATTAGCAATTACATTCTCATATAACCTTATAATGGCCACTCTTAGCTTGAAAGGAACATTTATCTCTTCTAATCTATTCCATAGGTTGTTTCTAGGAACTGTATCGAAAGTATTTGTAAAGTCCACAAAGAAACAGAAGATATTGGATTTATCATTGCGACATTCCTCCATAATGATCCTAAGCATAACAAGGTGGTCCGTTGTTGAGTGATGCCTTCTAAAACCCACTTGGCCTTTATCCCACTTACCTTCACTTTCAAGCCAAGTTCTCAACCTCTTTTCCAAAATAATACAATATAACTTGGATAAGAGAGGGTTGATCATAATTTTCCAACAATTACAGGGGTTATTTGTATCCCCAATTTTAAAAATAGGGATAATGACGCTCTGATTCCAAGGTTTAGGGAACCCTTTCTTGACTGCTTGGTTTAAAAGCTTTTGCATGTGGGGGATGAGTACATGACCTCCAATTTTTAAGATTTATACCTGGTAACCTTCAATGTCTATAGCTTTCGTTGTGAGCAGCATTTCAAAATTATCCCTATGTTACACAGTAATTTGTCACCGCCCCTACCATTCCCCGTCTCGCACAATGGAGGACCCATTTTGTGACCTGTGAACGTTGTCATGCCTTGGAAACATCATCAATGCATTCCTCCAAGCATGAGCTTCAATTGCCCTAAAGACATCTCCTTGCAAAAAATCATGAAAACATCTCCTTTTGCATTGGCGCGGGCAGACAGTTCACCACTCGCGCCAATGGGGAAAATCCTACAAAGAGGCCGCGCCAACTGGCGCTCTGTCCCAGAGCAGTAGTCGTGCCAGCCAATTTAAGGAGTGTTTTTTAATAAAGATGGAGGAAGTTGTGTTTCAACAAACTCAGAAACCATTTCCTATATTGAGTTGGGAGGTTTGGCTGCGGGAGTTCTATGGAAGGGAAGTGGTTTTCCACCTCCCATGGAACCTTCCTTGGTGATAGGGCCAATCCAAAAATAATAGGGATCCCAACTCCCTCCTTCCCCATCTATAAAAGCCTGCTCAATTCCATGGCAAGCTAGTCTTGAAGTGCCTAAGCTTTGAATCTCCAAATTCCCAAGAGCCTTTGTGCTATAAGAGCCCTCTTTCTTCCTTGAGTGACTTTCAGTAAGGGAAATGCTTAAAATGAAGAGACTCACAGGAAGATTTCCACTTTCAGTGGTGCCAAGGCATGAAAACAGCACCAAACCATGAAAGAGAGACCTGTCAGGGGCTGTGGTTATAATCTCTTCTTATTGGATATAGAATGATTGATTATGGATCCCTCGTTTAGTTATGTTAATATGAGTAGTATCCTTTCTGACTGATATTTAGTTGCGTATGCTGGATTTTATGCTTGTATCTGTTTGTTTCTTGCATGTGCAGGTGTCCATCCGCGGAGATCGTGGAGGATCGTGATCTGCCGAGGCTGAGGAACGGGAACACTCTCTTCTTCAGATCGTAGCACTGGATTCCAGGTAGGCCTCCATCTTTGGTCTTTTCATTCGTAACTAGGAACTTGCATTGTAACATTTCGTGATTGTTGCTAGACCCCTGTTGGGATAGTAGGGATCGCCTCTGTCCGCAGAGGGGATTTACCTCCTCAACGATTTGGCAACTCCACTGGGGATCATCTAGATTTCACTGTCTCATTTAGATTGTCTCGTTTTGATTATTTTATGATTTTCCTTGCTTGATGAGCCTTCTGGGTTGGGTTATTTTGCTATTATTTTGCTTCTTGGTTTGCTTAGTATACATTGATCTGCTTCTGGAGTAGTTATTTTTGTTTTTGGCTGAGAAACTCGACTGGCGCGCGTTTTAGCCCGACAGTCGTGCCAATTGGCGCACGTTTCTTTTGTTTAGCACGCGCCAATTGCTTTCTGGTGCCAGTTGCAGCCTTATAGTCGCGCCACTCCTGTAAGGTTTTTGATTTTTCTCAATTTTGAGCTCTCTGGGTCTGGTCAGTGCTTTTCTTCTTGATTTTCCGATTACCTGAGTGTGTTGGAGTCCTGTTTGACTGGGAGTTTGCCTTCGTCCTTTGGTTGTTTGCTTTTATCTATCGATTTCATGTTTTGAGCCCTAGGGCATCTAGTGGCTTAGTGTATCGAGCCCTCCTTGGGAGTTTTGGTGTTTCGTTTGTCCAGTCGACTTTCTGATTGCTCCTCCGCATCCTCTTAGTAGTTGTTCATTGTTTTGTTGTGATTTTTGGGTGATTGCTCATTCCTTCATTCAAATTTCTCTTGGTCTTGCTTTGGGCCTAGATCACACGGTCCATTGGAGCCTTTGAGTCTTTTCTTGGTTTTGAGAGACTTTGGTTGATTTGGGATCTAATTTCTTGTGTTGTTGAGTGAAATTTGCTTGTTTTTCTCTCTCAATATCGTTTCTCAAGTTGTTCCATTTGTTTTCATTTTGTTCAGTGTATCTTAGCTATCAAACGTTGAAAATTACAAAAAAAATCTCTTATGCTTTTGGTTGAATTAGTGCAAATTGGAATTTTTCGATTTTACTAGTGATTAGTGATTTGAATGAAAAGTTTTCAATTTCATTAGTTGCATTAGAGATCTCATTGTTTGTCTTCCGAATCATTTTTTTGTGTAAAGAATCTTAACTCTCCTATAGCTAGTTTTCATTGAACAAAATGGTCTACTGTGGCATGTAGCTTTGCATTTAGGAGTTCTTGAAACAATACATTCGTTAGGGACTGAAAATTGAAACCTAATTGAAGATCAAATTTAAAATCTATTCAATTAACCTAAGGCAGCATGGAAATCTAACAAAACATATTTAGAGGTTTAGGCTAGAGACGTGTTCCGGCGTCTTTAAACCTAGCAGTTGTCATTCGCCTTTTGGATTTAGACAACGCTAGTATGGACTTGTGCTCCCCGTACCGTCGCGTATATAAAGGGAGACCCCTCTAGGTTTTCAATCCTTTATCCACAGGAAGCTGAGTCTGCCGCCCTATACCCGTGATACACCGAACATAGCATTCAGAGAGATTTCCTGTATGTACGGAAAGTCCTTGGTCGATTTCTGTTTCATTATTGAAACCAAGGTGTATATTTCAATTCACGGATATTTGGTACACCCTTTGTGCCTAGTTTTTCCTGAGTAGTCATTTGGTCTTTTCTGACTCCCTAAATTTGAAAAGACCATCAAGCGCTTGTCCTTTCACGCTTGTGTCAAATCTGAAAGAGATAGAGTCATCTTTCTATCGTTTCTTGACTCTTAAAATATGAAACGATAGAGTTTCTTATTTTTCAATGTGGTAAAATTAATCACCCATGATTATACGCCCTGTTAGATATTGTTTGTTGGCCATTTGATCATGTGTCTTGACTCTTTTTTCGGCCCGTGTGTGGTTTTGAGCTTTGATGGCAACCTTTTCAGAGTTTACCAACCAAGGGATCCCCTCAGAAGGGAACCTTGGTCTTTTTCCTCCTTTTGGAAATGTTGGTGCTCCTTACATGGCGACGTTGTCCCTTCCTGGGTTAACTTTTGGATTGCCTGTTTGGTTGTTCTCAACCTCTGTAGTCCTGAATGTCTCCACTACTGTTCAATCAGTTCCTCCACCTGAGAAACATCATGTTGATTCCAAGGTGGACCTCTCCCCTTCTTCGCCTGTTTCTGCGTCCTCCTCTTCTACTTCGCCTGGTGAAAGCCTAGATTCGAGTAACCAGGTGGTTAAGAAGAAGAAGAAGAGGACAAAGAAGAAGAAGTCTGATAAGCGAGAGGCTAAATGTACAGCTATTGTCTCTAAGGAATCTCCTCTTGATAGGCTCTCCAACCCTCCATGGAAAGTAAAATTCCCTTGCATGTTGTGCACGAGAGACCATCTACTTCAAGACTGCCTTGGAATTCCCAAGGTTCTCGAAGTATGGTCCAACGGTCGTCCACCATTGCCTTTGACTTCTGGGAGAAATGTTGGGGGCACATCTTCAACTGCGACTGATAAGACTCTTAAGAAGCAGGGTAAGATCACCAATCCCTGTAAGTTGTGTGAAGGGCACCATGCCATTCACCTTTGTCCTTATATGGATGAAGCCAAGCACGTTTTGGACAACCCGACCGGTTCTACACCACGCCTTCCACCTAGTTATAATCGGCTTTCTTTGAGTCCTCCGCCAGCTGATCTTACGATTGGTCAAGAGTCATCCTTGGTCGATCCCACTCCCCCAAAAATTCAAATTCACGAATCCATCCCTGACCAACCATTGGTCGTAGGATCGGTTGAACTGGCCCTGCCCATGGTGCACCAGGTCTTTTCTGTCGAGAGTGGATCTCACACCCCCCATGTCCTTCTGATTTCTTCAGATTCTCCAGACTTGGAGAAAGATTCTCCTGTCCCTGTACTTCAAGAAGCTGCTCCTCCGCCTCCCAAGATGGAGGCTACGGAGGATATTCCTCCCGCCTTCAAGATGGAGGTCATGGAGGAGGCTTCTGCTTCCTTAACATCAGGGGAAGACCTTCTCGGTTCGATGGTATCCCCTCCGAGTAGTCTAGTCGCCTCCTTTGATTGGAGTCGATTTGTAGGATTCTGCCTTCCGTCTTACGTGCCTTTCGAGATCACAGTACAGGCTCTTGGTCTGGTCATACCCAGCACCATTATAGATGAAGGTTCCTCTGTTAGTATTCTATCCTCAACTACCTGGCAAGCTTTCGGTTCGCCGCTGCTTGTGCCTGTTACGTAGAATCTGTTGACTTTTAACAAAAGGACGAGTCAACCGTTGGGGATCCTTCCAAGGTTACTGATTACTTTGGGAGGTAAAACCATCCATATGGATGTGATGGTCGTTCCAGGCCCCTTGGATTTCAATCTTCTCCTGGGGCGCGATTACACCTATGCCATGGGAGCGCTCGTTTCCTCCCTTTTTCGTGTGGCCTGTTTTCCACATGAAGGACGGATCGTGACCATTGATCAACTTTCGTTCTTTGGTCCTAATGTGGAAATTGGTCCGCCATCACCCCCTCCTGGTTTTTATCCACCTGTTGTATCTTCCCCACCGCAGGTCAACTATGTGTCTACCTACCCTGCACCCACACTCAGTGAAGACGCCGTCGTGCATAGTGTACTGGGGGCATTTGGTCCTAACTTCCAGGATGTTTTCCTTCCATCGGGAGAGGAACTCTTGGAAGCACCACCTTCTTGTTCATTTTCATGTAAATAGGTTAGAGCACGGTTTCCTCCTTGTGTCAATCTCTCTAAAAAATGAAACCAGGTTCTTGGAGCATAGTTCCTCCACTTGTGTCAAGCTCCTATAAACAATGAAACAAGATTTTTGAGGATAGTTCTTTTAAGTGTGTCAACCTCGTTAAAATAATGAAACACGAGCATCTTCAATTCGCCTTTTTGTTTTGAACCTTCACTCCATTTTCAATGGACTGAAGCTTTGGGGGGAATGCACTTCGAATTGAGACACCATGCTGGGGGGCATGCCCATCTTTCTCATTTCAAGCATAGTTTGGATATATGTGTGTGTTCATGTGTGTTTTTAAGCTTGCGTAAAAATGAAATGTGTGAGTAGATACATTGTGTGAATACATTTCGCATTGGGTCGTTTGTTATGTAACTGATACATTAGATTACATTTGTATTATACATTGGCATGACATATAGAAAACATCATCACATGTAAAAGATCCATCCAAAATGGTCATATGTATATATATATATATATGTGTGTGTGTGTGTGTGTCGAAATCTCTGCACAGTGTGCCGAAAGTAAAAATATACATAATCGTCTTAAGTACATCCAGGGACGATACGTCTCTCAAAAAATGGGTGTGGTATAAATCCTAAGAGCTAATCCACATGGTGCTCATGATAGCATGTGACTGCATGCACTAAGAGTCTCAGGGTTCGGTGGATCTAACTTGGAACTCCCACCGTGTGGCGCTGGTATGCCATCGGTACGTCCGCCAGCCGAGCATAGTCTGGAATCCCTCGGGCAATGCCCTCAAGATTCTGGATCAACTCCTCTCCTCCGGTGCCCTCTCCCTGAGGATCAGGGGCGATTTGAGTCCTCCGTGAGATTGGAGACATCCCAGCTGGTCTCTCAGGTCCCACATCTGCATACATATATAAAATGTGTTAGGAAGAATGTGTATTAACAAGAAAAACATAAAACATAAAATCAAAAACATGAGGTCTTACCCAAATCCTCGTCCCAGTCATCTCCTTCTGGCAGTGGGAGATCTGGGTCTTCGGTAAAGTCAGTTCCTACATAGGGCCAGTCTTCCACTATAATCATCTGGTGCCGTAACCACCTAAAGAACTCCAGACTCCAGGACATCTATTGGCTGCCTCTAGCTCTGGGCATTAATGCTGCCCAGCGAGCCATTCTTGGCTCTTGTGGTATCGGATCTGCTACTGAGGCCCCTTTGCCCTCCAAGATTGGTAAGCGTTCCAGAATGAATGATACCAGGATGGAACCATAACCAAACTATTTCAGTTTACCCTGTTTTCATTTTGTGAGCTGCCTTTTCATATTTATTGTTACTGTTGTTGCCCAGTCAAACAGTAACGGACTCATGCATTCTGAGGCCAGCAGGAGTTGGCCCTTTGTGGCCTCGTGCGGTGCCTGCGACCCTGCAACCCGCGTGATGGTATGTAGGACAACTCTCAATGCCAGATCAGGGATAGTGTGGATATCCACCTTCTTGCTTCCTGATCCCATTTGTGCTCCTCGGCACACTCGTGCCATCACTTCTTCCATCTTCTCCCTAGCTGGTCTGCTTCCGGTCAAGACAGGGATCGGACCTCTGCGGGACAATCCGGTGATAAAATAAACATCAGAAACCTCCAGCTCTAATACCTGATCTCACAACCTGAACACTTGTTCATGTTCATCCCAGATACTGATCAAATACTGGAGGAGCTCGGGCTGAGCTCGTAGACAGGGTGTGAGGAAGAACTTCTTCAGCCCACAGTTTCTGAGGGCATTCATGCAAGCCTCACTTTGGATGACCTGTTCATCCTCTTCTCCATGCTCTCGTTATTTCCATTCAATCTCCAATTTTCTTGATTACCTGCATCCATATGGTAATAAACCCTTAGTTAGATCTCTGGTAAGCCTCAAATTCCATGCAATTTGGTTTAAACATTGATTTTTTAGGCGAAATTTTAGGTTCAGCCGCTGGCGCGGCTGTTTTGTGAACAGTTGCGCCACGTGGCGTGATCCCTTTGTATAAAAGAGCCCATTGGCGCGGGTCCGTGCCCGATACCCGCGCCAATGAGCATGGCCCTAAAGTTTCAAAAGTGGCCATAGAGAACTGATTTACAAGGTAAAACTATTTAAAAATGGATGAAAATGTAGAGCAGGGAAGTGCCTCTTACCTGTAGCAGACAAGAAGCTGAATGGTCAACCGGATTTGTCGCAATCGTCGTCCGAAGTTTCTGCTCCAAATGGATCACTGTTGCTTTTCACCAAGGTAAATAGTAAATGTAATTTTATTTTTACCAATTTGGCATATTTATAACTTTTTGACATAAAATGAGTTGTAAAAGGTCATTTTTATCGAATATTTTAATATGTTATGTCGAAAATGGGTTTTACGCTTGCTTGGTATGTGCAGCAATAGGTTTTTGCGACTTTAACGATGGAAACGAGTTGTATTTTATACTTTTTCGGACTCGGTAAATACACGAAAAAGTCACTTTGGAGTCATCTTTCAGCTCTTTTCTGACTCTCTAAACATGAAAATATTTCCAAGGCCCTCGTCGTCTCGATCTCGTTAAATTGGAGACGAATCGACATCCACCCAGTATACATTTATCCCTTTTTCGGGTTGGGATGGATTGATTACGAAAAAGGAATACCCTAGCCTATCGCGACTAGGATGTTTTCTCAGATATTGTTTTCTACCTTTTCGGATCTGAGGAACTATTTACGAAAAGGGACCTGTGGAGTTTACTTTTCTGCTGTCTTTTCAAAATCTCTAAACATGAAAAGACGCCGAGTTCTCCCTTTGTCAGACTCGTTAAACCCTGATGACATCGGATCTAGTCGAAATGACGTTCTCTGAGTTCCTCCTTCCTAGGACTCATTAAATGCACTAGGATGGATTCGCCCAAAAGGCAGACTTATATTACAAGCATATGCTATCCCCTTCAAGCTTGTTATAAAAAATAATTGGACTACTCGCCAGAAATGGTGGGAGAAAAATGGAGGCATCATCGTTGTCGTCGGCAGTATGTCGCTCTTGAACATGGCACTTGTCTGCATTCATGTCGGGTTGCGGAAATCTCATCTCGTTTCTTCACTTTGCCTCCGTGGGTTTGGATAATCATTTTTGACCTCTCCTCTGCTCATTGCCTTGTCACCATGACCTCTGATCCATTGATGTCAAATACTGCCAAGTTCACTGTCGTGCCGTTTATATGTTCAAGAGAAGTTGACCTCTGCAAATATCAACCTTCCTCTGATTCTCATACGATCCTGATTCACAAGAAAACATCATTTTCCTCTGTCTCGTGTCGATGATGTGGGAAACATTATGGCCCACCTTCGATCAAGGTAACTTCCTGTCGACTTCAGCTCATTATCCAGGAAGTTGATCTAGAGACTCCCTTATGGTACCTTGGATCCTGCATGCCTCAATGGCAGGTTCGTTGCATTCGACATGAGGTTTTCATCGTTGGCCTCTGATCGAGTGATTCTGCGGGTGTTCGACGCCAACTCATTGATTCACACGCCATAGATTGTACCTGCAGTACCTTCAGGGCCATTGTCATTACTGGTGGTTCCTCTCGCATTTGTTAACAGCTTTCATCATTGGCTGGTAATCAGACGATGTTCCTGCATGTTCAACTTCAGCTCACATATTCGCATGCTCAAACTTGTACTTTGTTTGGGTCGAGATGGAGCGCAAGACCCTGGATTGTGTCTGTTGTAATCCAGGCTGCGATTGTGGATTATTATCATTATGCATATCACTCGTTGATTGGATGGCTACGACCATACCTGAGTCTATTTATTTGATCCTCGATGGATGGCTGCACCCATACCCTGGATCCGGATTATAGTATACTCTGTTTTGGATGGCTGCGCCCATACCACATATACATCATGTACTTGAGATATGAGTTGTATTTTTTTGCGGAGGTTTTCCGATGGTGGGCCTTCAGTTGAACATGTTCTCGTATAGCATTTCACCCCTCTCTCTCTCAGGCCTCATACTTTAGGGGGCATCTGTTACACAATAATTTGTCACCGTCCCTACCATTCCCTGTCTCGCACAATGGACGACCCATTTTGTGACCTGTGAACATTGTCATGCCTTGAAAACATCATCAATGCATTCCTCTAAGCATGAGCTTCAATTTCCCTAAAGATATCTCCTTGTAAAAAATGATGAAAACATCTCCTTTTGCATTGGCGCAGGAAGACAGTTCACCACTCGTGCCAATGGGGAAAATCCTACAAAGAGGCTGCGCCAACTGGCGCTCTGTCCCAGAGCAGTAGTTGCGCCAGCCAATTTAAGGAGTGTTTTTTAATAAATATGGTGGAAGTTGTGTTTCAACAAACTCAGAAACCATTTCCTATCTTGAGTTGGGAGGTTTGGCTGCGGGAGTTCTATGGAAGGGAAGTGGTTTGCCACCTCCCATGGAACCTTCCTTGGTGATAGGGCCAATCCCACAATAATAGGCATCCCAACTCTGTCTTTCCCCATCTATAAAAGCCTGCTCAATTCCATGGCAAGCTAGTCTTGAAGTGCCTAAGCATTGAATCTTGAAATTCCCAAGAGCCTTTGTGCTATAAGAGCCCTCTTTCTTCCCTTAAGGCCGACTCAAGTAAGGAGACTATTGTCGAGAGACTCTGGAGAGGTCTTCCCTTTCCCTGGCGAGCTTTGCGAGACGTGAACGACTGGAGACCCATCCAAAGGAGACCACGACGTCAGAACATTGGTTGTAATCTCTTTCAATTTTTATTTAATGAATGTTTATGATTATGGTTCCACTCTGTTTTCGATTATGTTAATATGAGTAGTATCCTTTTTGACTGATATTTAGTTGCGTATGCTGGATTTTATGCTTGTATCTGTTTGTTTCTTGCATGTGCAGGTGTCCATCCGTGGAGATCGTGGAGGATCGTGATCTGTCGAGGCTGAGGAACAAGAACGCTCTCTTCTTCAGATCGTAGCATTGGATTCCAGGTAGGCCTCCATCTTTGGTCTTTCCATTCGTAACTAGGAACTTGCATTGTAACATTTCGTGATTGTTGCTAGATCCCTGCTAGGCTAGTAGGGATCACCTCTGTCCGCAGAGGGGATTTACCTCCTCAACACCCTAGAATTTGGAGATTCATAAAGCTTTTTAAGATAGGAATTCCAATCGTGTAAAGAAAATTTATTATTATCTTTATTTTTCGTAGTTAGAATCTGCCTCCAAAATTTCTTAGGAGCCACCTTAGAGAGGTGTAAGATATTCTCTTGTATTTTTATCTTGTCAATTTTGAGAGATTCATCAAGAGATTCCTTAATTGCTCTCCTTGCACTTTTACAATCTTTGTCATACCATGGGTTGGTTTTCATATTTATTTTATTACTTTAGACTTCTATTGAGAACTTGTTAATAGAATATGAGAGGGTTGTAGTAAAATTATGATAGAGGTCATCTATGTTGTCTATACTAGATAAAAGAAGAAAATTGGTTCTTAATTCATTTATAAAGAGATTGTTTTTATTTCTATAAAAGATTAAGTTCTTTTGACTATAATGGTTATCTTCAATAGGATATCTATGCATGAAAAAATTAAGAGTTATGAGTAAAGGCCTATGATCAGAGTCAGGCTCGTGGTCATCTAAGATGTCAAAATTTATTATTTTTTTGTATAAAGGGAGATCATAAATAACACAATCTACCATGTTGCTGCCAATCCCATGGATGCAAGTCATCTACCTAGAATTGGGCCACTTCTTTAGAGCATTGCAAATTATGAGATCCTCAGTGCTACATAGCTTGACTAGCTCCGACCCAAACAAATTATCTCTGAGGTCTTTAGAGCTCCTTTTGTGAGATGTATAGAAAAATACCTGTTTAAATGCTTAATGGTTAGTGATTTGAAATCACATATTCAAAAATTATATAAAATATGTATGCTCATATCCAAAATTTTAATGAGAAAAACATTATTTTTACTTAAAGTTTCCAAATTTTTTAATTTAATTATCAATAATTATAAGATGGATCTTAGAGATTTAACCTCCATAGAAAATTCTAGAATATTCTTAGTGGTAATCAAAAATAAAATTTTGATATGGGTAGTTGTAATCTTCCTACTATTTTAGTTGAATTTATAAATAAATAAATAAATAAAACATATGAACATGAATTATTTTCACATGTCATATTATTAAGTTATGACATTGTAACAAACTCTATTCATAGTGTGAGAATATCCTTATTAAGATGAGCCTGAATCTCTATATTCAAGAAATTTATTACTTATTTTTTTAAATGAATAAATGTTTAAGTCATTGTTTCTTCAATAATAATAATATTATAATTTAGTTACTTTTTATATTTTTTGAAAATTAAAAAGGATAAATATTTTGATATCTAACAAGATATAGGGTTTAATTTATATAAAAAATAAAATCATGTAGAGTCTACATTTCTTTATATATTCTCCATTATGTATCCAAATACACATATTTTTATGAATATATTTTTCGCTACAATCTTACCACAGACTCTTAGAAGGCTTGGTCACTTGTTACACCTGAGATCTTTGTAGGTGCAACCCAACGTCCCAATTAAAAACCAATGATATTACGCATGATATCTCTTCTATTGTAGATCTGAGACTCACAATCAATTAATTTGACATACCTCAAGGTCTTAAATAATGTGGCTTGGCGTCTTGAAATTGGGTAATCCCATGCTATGTGTATGTGGCTAAATTTACTTTGGTGTATTTGTTAGCAATGGAGATAAGAAGAGGAAACTTAGTGGGTCACATTGGAGATGTCGAGAATATGATCAACGAAGAAAATAAAATATTTTCATGATATGATCGAGTCCATCATCAGAGTCAGGAACCAACCATATAATTACACACATACTAAAACAAGGGGAAGAAAAATAAAATTGAGATGAAACTAGTAACTCTCAGGTGAGGAGCACCTTAGGTTGCCACAATGCTGCATTCATTAATTAGAGAAATCACACGTACCAAAATTAATGTTTAAATTATTTTTCGGAGATAACAAAAATATCCTAAAAAATAGGATCCAAAACTAAATTTAGAAAACAATCAAAACAACTAAAACAACCTTTATGCATTATTTCTAAGTTTCCCCCTTAATGGAGAAAGGATAAACCTCCACACTTAAGATCTCGCTAACCAATTCAAATTTCATCTTCCCAAGGGGATTTATGAAAATATTAGCAACATTTTCACAAGTATTAGAATATTCAAGAAAATTTTCCTTAGGCTGTATCTTTTCTCTAATAAAGTCAAACTAACTGTCAACATGCTTTGTCCTTACATGAAATATTGAATTACTTTCTAGCTTGATCTACCTATGGTTGCCAAATTTGATCATTGTAGCCTTCCTTTTTTCTCCTCTAATATTTTGAAGAACTCGCCTCAACAAAAAAAAATGACAGTTTGCTCCATAGAAATCTTTATACTCTTCCTTTGTATATGAAAAAGATACAGTAGGTTGCTTCTTGCTGCTCCATGAAACAATCCTTGATCCAATAATGAATGCATATCTTGTAGTGGATATTCTATCATCCACATTACCAACTCAATTTGAATCTGAGTAAAATTTCAACTCCACGTCAAATGAATTAGTATACTTAAGACCAAAATCAATTGTTCCTTTATGACACCTGAGTACTCCTCTTGTTTCTCTACAATGACTTTGCAAAGGTCTCGCCATAGAATTCATAGAGTATTATATGTTAGCTCTGGTAGTAATATAATTCAAGCTTCCTACAGGTTGTCTATATATTGTACCATCAACCTCCTTTGATCCATCATCACACTGTAGTTTCACATTTTTCTTCATCGGAACAAAATAATATTTGCGGTGATCCATATTAAACATTTTAAGTACCTCTTTGACATACTTACCCTAAGTAACAAAATTCTGACCATCATCTCCCCACACTTCAATACCTAGACTATAATGAGATTCGCCATGATCTTTCATTTCAAGTACTTGTGACACATGTTCCTTAATTTCATCAATTAGTTTGACGTAATTTTGTTGTAATAATTAAGTCATCAACATAAGAGGAAATTTTTACTACATGGTCCTTGTCATCACACTTGTTATACTGATTCATATCGCTTTGACTTCTCATTAAACCCTGCTAAAGAAAGAAGGAATACATCTTCTCATACCACAACCTAGGTGCCTATTTATGCCCATACAAGGATTTATTTAATCTACAAACTAAATGTTCCTGCCCATTTTTGACAAATCCTTCAGGTTGTGTTAAATACACCTCTTCCTTTAAATCATGGTTTATAAAATTATATTTGAAATCTAACTCGTGAAAAATCCAATGGTACTTTGTAGCTAATGCAATTAACAATCTAGTAGTATTTATTTTAGCTACACAAGAAAAAGTTTTTGCATAATAAATGCCCTCCTTTTGTGAGTGCCTTTTTTCTGCCAATATAGATTTATATTTAAATCTATAATTCCATATAATTTGAATTTTGGTTTGTACAACCACTTACATATTATTGGATTTTTTCCTTCAAGAAGCTCAGTCAATTCCTAGGTGTATTTTTAATTATAGATTCATACTCTTCCTCCATAACTTTTGTCAACACTTGTTCATTATCTTCATTAAAACGCATGGGTTCTATGACATTCAAAACAATACTCATTAGGGCATAGTCCTTATACCTTTCAAGTAGTCAAATTTTACAAGTAGATCTCCTTCTCACTTCATTGTTTTCACCTATGTTCTTTGAAAGTACTTCTCAACTTTTGGGTGGGTTCTAACAGCTCGTGATGTCCATATCATTGATTTTTTCCCCAAGATTTTGATGCTCACTTTCTTCTAATTTATCTTCTAGCTTATTTTATTTAACTTGAGGAATAATGTGACATATTTCATAGTTGTTATCCTTTCTTCCATCATCTTCCTGCTCATGGAAAATTGCATCTCTACTTGTGAACACTTTCTGAGCTGAGGGATAATTTGTTTTATAAGATTTAAATTTTGAATAGTATTCTAAAAAAATACATTTGATACCTTTAGCATCAAATACCACCAAATGTTGCTTTAAAATCATACAAGGCTTCGAATGGGGTGTTAAGATCAAGTTACATTGTTGGAATTTTTTTCTTTAAATAAATAACATTACTAATCGCTTCTTCCCAAAAATCATTTGATAGAATCTTACATTTGATCATACACTATGTGCACTCCAGCAAAGTTTTGTTTTTCCTTTCTTCAAAGTCATTCTACGATGTAGTGTAGGGTATTGTAAATTGCTACACTATTTGATGATTGATTCAGTACTTCCCAACCGGTATTCTCCCCCCCGATATGAACACATGATATTTATGAAATTCCATGTTTGCTTCTATGCCATGTTTTTAAATTATTTGAAATACCCAAAGACATTAATCTTTTTCCTAAGGAAGTAAACCCATTTTTACCTTCTATAATCAATCATCAATAAACAATAGATAATAAGGCACCTCCTAGCGATCTAGTCTACATGGGTCAACAAACATCAAAATGCACAAATTTTAATATATCTATTCTTCTCCTATCATAATTAAAGGGGAATCCATATTTGTGATTTTTTCCTAATGCACAACCTTCAGAAGAAACATATTAATTCTTTAACATATAGAGTCCCTCAACCATACTTTGTTTCTACAACAACAATAAATCATGATAATTAATGTGACCATACCTCTGATGCCAAATGCTTTTTGCTGACATAGATTTATAAGTCAGTGCTTGATAAATTTCGTTGGTGAAATCGAGCTTGTACATGCCTACAACTCTAACTCCTAAAGAAAGAGGTTTGCAGTGATCCAACAAATATTTCATGCTCTAATGTGTTTTGAGGAATTAAACCTTCACATTCTAGTATGGAATTGTAGACATAAGGATCAATTTTTTTTTTTTAATCCTTGGAACATACATAAAATTATATATGCACTTGATACTTCCATTTGGTAAAGTAAAAGGTATATGTACCTATTGTATGATATTACATGCATGATCATCTCAAAAATATATATTTCTGCCATTTATGATTTACTTGAATTTTCCATACCATAAAATATTGTATGTCATATGAATCAAAGCTTCAAAGTCCACAAACCATGTATTATCGTTATTTTCTTTAAAAACCAATGTGGAATTGGAAATAAACAACTTAAGATTTTTGAGATCAGAATTCAAGGATTCTCCTACAAAATATCTTGATTGTCTCATATGTTTATGCATATATTAATCATTTTTCTTCTTATATTAGTCTTTGGAAAGATGCCCACTACTACCGCAATAAAAATATTTTATTTTAGATGGCATACCTTGATTTTTTATTACAAATTTCCTTTTCTGAGATATACTTCAACCTTCGTTACTCCTCCTTATTTCCCTTTGAATAAAATCTTCTTTTCGATAAGTGCCAAGTATGAATTATGAGTCTTCAAATTTGTGTTCCTCTCTTCTTCTTCCATCAATATACCTGTCAATTCCTCAGAATTTCGTGCTTTATCCATTTCTCTAAGACTCATAGTAAACATACGATAGTCCCATGACATTCCATTCAATTTTATTGTTATCATATCAGTATTAGGTATTTATTCTCCTATGTTTCCCAACTTACCTTTCAAATCTTTGATTATTGGAAGAAAATCACTAACATATTCATTTTCTTCCATTTTAATATAAAGAACCTTACTTTTCCAAAAGAGGAATCGATTAATATTTTCAGTCTCACACAAATATTTAAGTGAAGTCCAAGTTTCACTGGAAGTTTTACAGTCTGGAAGGTGACAACTTATATTATATTTAACACAAATCCTTACTAATACCTTTTCTTTGTTCTCCTGCTTCTCCCAATCTTCAATCAATGTAGTTCTTGCACTTGCAGCACCTTTTTCCTCTTCTACGTCTGTGATGGTCCAAGTTCCATAGCCTTCCAACATTGTCTGCAACTTGAATTTCCAATTAACATAACTGGATCCATCCAATTTATTGGCCTAATTTATGTATGTCTTTGCAAGGGGATTATCCATATTGAGAAAAAAATACCAATTTCCAATAGATCATACCTTCTTACTTCACGGGCACCACTAGTAGCTCCATGAATACCTGATCAACAAATCCACGGCTCCAACAATGACCACGCTCCACAACATAAAAAAAAAAACAAAATGAAGATCAACCAATTTATAAATTCCAAAAAATATGGGTTTGCACACATTTCCCACACAAAAATTTTGTAGGAGAAATTTTTTATAATTTTTTATTATCTGAGCATTTTTCCGTAATAAATGTTGCACAAATATGTGCAATTTTCTTCATAAAAACTAGACAAATGCCCACTTTTCCTTAATAGAGCATGTGCATAAGTACCCACTTTTTATTATTAAAATTTTCATAATCTACCAAATATTTGCACTTTATAATTAAGTGAGAGTGTGAAGTTAAGCTTAGACCTCTCTTTTCCTGAAAAACTCCAACTCAAATCATCTCCACATATCGACACTAATATCTCTTGTGCTCCACTTCGTGCAGGACAATGGCTTGATCCTCAAACATAGAATCTAGCCTTCTGATGTTATCATATTTCTGAAGGTAAAAATCTGAAGTTGGGTTACACTTGTGTAAGAATCTGGGGTGGAAAACCTTTTTTCTCAATAATCCGGCCAAAATTTTGTTAAAGTTCGGTCAAACTAGTAGAGAGTTCGGCTGAACTTTCGAAATTAGTTCGGTCGAACTCATTCTTTTGTTTACATTGACAAGGTACTAAAACGTGGCCAAAAGTAATTTTGGTGGGAGATGGGAAAACCGGCAACAAAATTTCAGTGGAACTTTTAAAATAGTTCGGTCAAACCTGTATTTTATAAATATACTGGCCCGCAAAATTTTATAGGTTTCTTGTTCACATCTGTCTCACATGTCTAGTTTTTGTTGCTCTATTCACATTTGTCCTGTGCGTCTTGTTGTATTTTCTTTATTGCATCCTGCGACTTTTTTTGTTGCTCTGTTGCGCTTTGTTGTGCTCTGTGAAGGTAATTTTTGTTGATTTTCTCTTCTTTTTTTTGTAGTTTTCTTTTGTTGATTTTAATTTCATTTCATTTCGTTTAATTTAATTTAATTTTTTTTGTAGGGATTTTTTTTTGTTCTTCAAGGACGTCTTCAGGGATCACCAAGCTTCATCCTCATTATGGCTTCATCCGCCTTGCAGCTTTGTCTTACGAATTTCTAGTTATGTATCTATGTATCTCTACTTATTTTATTTTTCAGCAAAAAAAATACTTCTAGTTTATATAATGTACCAGGGAAAGTCAATTATAGTAGTCAAACTACTTACAAAAGTTTCACTTACATTGTCACTTGTTAAGTCAAAATCGACAAAATGATTTTCTTACAGTATTCTGGACCTTTACATTAATATGTTGTGAATCTTCATTCAATTGTACTTTCCAAAATGGAGCAAAATAAAAAAACTAATAGAAAAAAACATATATTTTACTATCCCTGCACAATCCATTTCACTATGACAATATGCTTCCTTATAGATTTCCTTCCTTCACGTCCTTGTAAAAAACATGCATCTTTAGAGGACAAATTGTTGTAGTTATCAGAGTCACCATTACCAGCAGGCTTATCACTATCTGCCGGAATAGCATAAATCTTCCCGATGCTAGGCAGGAAACTTTCTGAACATTTTTTGTCAGTGTTCAACCTATTAGCATTGTTAGTCTGAATTTCAGTTATCAGAGTCACCATTACCACTAGGCTTATCACTATCTGCAGGAATAGCAAAAATCTTGCCGATGCCAGGCAGGAAAAATTATGAACATTCTTTGTCACTGTTCAACCTATGAAAATTTTTAGTCTAAATTGTAGTTGTTAGAGTCACCATTACCACTACGCTTATCACTATCTATAGGAATAGCAGAAATATTGTCGATGCCAGGCAGGAAAGTTTCTGAACATTCTTTGTTAGTGTTCAATCTATGAACACTGTTAGTTTGAATTAGCATAGGAAAATTTGATAAGAAATATTTATGCCAAGGTTGGTAATTTATTCTGATAATGAATTAGTGATTTACTCCAAGTGTGTTACATGTTTAAAGTACATCATCCCCAAGGGAAGGCATAAAGCTCTTACCTAAACCCTGTAGTGGTTTTCTTTCAATATGACCAGCTGCAAGACTGCAATATGCATTAAAGGACTCTCTAGGATCACATGAAGATGTTTTGATAATTGTAGAACATGAAAAAAGTCATAGGTACAAAGATGGGTGGGTTTGGGAATATGGTTCACATGAAAAGTAATAGGGAATGGATTTAGTGGAAACCTTTTATAAGCTCATGACTGAAACAATGGGAGAGAGAAAAAAAAAATATATTCAATGTAAAACATATTCATTAACTTATAATTGTGATACTTTCCCTTCTTTCCAACTTACTTCATTCTTCTAGAAAAATCCTTTTTAATGAAGTAGATATATCCATAGTGATCCACTGATATTTGTTTACCAACAACTATTCCATTTTAGACTTATATATCTGAAAACTATGCTCATTGAATTTATGCATCTGTATCTTTAAACTACTCAACTATTTTATCACACCATAGAAATCATTTCGATATATATCCCATTTTAATGGGGTCTATCACATTTCGAGAAAAACACATTAGCCATAAAAGTTTCCCATTGAAAGCAAATTTGATTTGATACAAAACATAGGTTTTAACCTTATATAGTTAATTGTTTGCAATATATTCTTAATAAAATGAAAAATATTGAATGTGAAACACATGCATTAACATATAACTGTGATATTTTCCCTTCTTTCCAACTTAGTGGACATCCTTCTAGAAAAATCCCTTTCAATAAAGCAGATATATCTACAGTGATCCACTGATATTCGTTCACCAACAACTATTGCATTTTGGACTTGTATATCTCAAAACTATGCTTATTGAATTTATGCATCTATATATTTAAACTACTCAACTGTTTTATTAAACCATAGGAATTGTTTCGATATATCTCCCATTTTAGTGCAGTCTATCACATTTCGAGAGAAAACACATTAGCGATAAAAGTTTCCCATTGAAACCAAAAGTGATTTGATACAAAACATAGGTTTTAACCTTATATAGGTAATTGTTTCAAATAGATTCTTAATAAAATGAGAAATATTCAATGCAAAAAACACTCATTAACATATAATTGGGATATTTTCCCTTCTTTCCAAGTTAGTGGACATCCTTCTAGAAAATTCCCCCCCTTTTAATGAAGCAGATATATCCATAGTGACCAGCTGATATTTGTTCACAAACAACTTTTCCATTTTGGAATTTTATATCTCAGAACTATGCTCATTGAATTTATACAGTTATATTTTTAAACTACTTGAAACAATTTTATTACACGATAGGAATCATTTTGATATATCTCTCATTTTAATGGGGTTTATCACATTTCGAGAAAAAAACATTAGCCATAAAAGTTTCCCATTGAAACCAAAATTAATTTGATACAAAAAGAAAAAAACACATTATCCATAAAATTTTCCCACTAAAACCAAAAGCGAGTTGATACAAAACATAGGTTTTAACAAAGTATATAGTTAATTGTTTCAAATAGATTCTTAATAAAATGAAAAATATTCAATGTAAAACACATGCATTAACATATAATTGTTATATTTTCCCTTCTTTCCAACTTAGTGGACATCCTTCTAGAAAAATCCCTTTTAATGTAGTAGATATATCCATAGTGATCCAATGATATTTGTTCACAAAAAAAATTCCATTTTGGACTTTTATATCTCAAAACTATGCTCATTGAATTTATGCATCTATATTTTTAAACTACTCCAAACTATTTTATTACACCATAGGAATCATTTCGAGATATCTCCAACTTTAATGGGGTCCATCACATTTTGAGAAAAGCACATTAGCCATAAACGTTTACCATTGAAACCAAAAGTGATTTGATACAAAACATAGGTTTTAACCTTATATAGTTAATTGTTTCAAATATATTCTTGATAAAAGGAAAAATATTCAATGTAAAACACATGCATTAACATATAATTGTGATATTTTCCCTTCTTTCCAACTTAGTGGACATCCTTCTAGAAAAATCCCTTTTAATGAAGTAGATATATCCATAGTGGACCATTGATATTTATCACCAACAACTATTGAATTTTGGACTTGTATATCTCAAAACTATGCTCATTTAATTTATGCATCTATATATTTAAACAACTCAATTATTTTATTAAACCATAGGAATAATTTCAATATATCTCCCATTTTAATAGGGTCTATCACATTTTGATAAAAAACACATTAGCCATAAAAGTTTTCCATTGAAACCAAAAGTGATTTGATACAAAACATAGGTTTTAACCTTATATATGTAATTGTTTCAAATAGATTATTAATAGAATGAAAGATATTCAATGTAAAACACATGCATTAACATATAATTTTAATATTTTCCCTTCTTTCACCTTAGTGGACATCCTTCTAGAAAAATCCATCCATTTTAATGAAGCATATATACCCATAGTGATCCACTGATATTATTTCACAAACAACTATTCCATTTTGGACTTTTATATCTCAAAACTATGCTAATTGAAGTTATGCATCTATATTTTTAAACTACTTGAAACTATTTTATTACACCATAGTAATTATTTCGATATATCTCCCATTTATTGGGGTTGATCACTTTTCGAGAAAAACACATTAGCCATAAAAGTTTCCCATTGAAACCAAAAATAACTTGATACAAATAGAAAAAACACATTAGGCATAAGAGTTTCTTATTGAAACCAAAAGTGATTTGATACAAAACATAGTATATAGTTAATTGTTTCAAATAGATTCTTAATAAAATGAAAAATGTTGAATGTAAAACACATGCATTAACATATAATTGTTATATTTTCCCTTCTGTCCAACTTAATGGACATACTTCTATAAAAATCCCTTTTAATGAAGCAGATATATCCATAGTGATCCACTGATATTTGTTCACAAAAAACTATTCCATTTTGGAATTTTATATCCCAAAACTATGCTCATTGAATTTATGCATCTGTATTTTTAAACTACTTGAAACTATTTTATTACACCATAGGAATAATTTCTACATATCTCCCATTTTTTAGGGGTCTATCACATTTCGAGAAAAACACATTAGCCATAAAGTTTTCCCATTAAAAACATAAGTAATTTCATACAAAACATAGCTTTTAACCTTGTATAGTTAATTGTTTCAAATAAATTCTTAATAAAATGAAAAATATTCATAGTAAAACACATTCACATTAACATATAATTGTGATATTTTCCCTTCTTTCCAACTTAGTGGACATCGTTCTAAAAAAATCCCTTTTAATGAAGCAGATATATCCATAATGATCCACTAATATTTTTTTACCAACAGCTATTCCATTTTGGACTTATTTCAAAACTATATATATATTTTTTTACATAATACATGGCAGATCATCATGTTTATTCTCCAAAATAATTATAATATGTCTTCCCAAACAGTTAAAATTGATTTGATGCAAAAGATAGGTTTTAAGCTTATATAGTTAATTGTTTCAAATAGATTCTTAATAAAATGAAAAATATTCAATGTAAAACACATGCATTAATTTATATAATTGTGATATTTTCCCTTCTTTCCAAATTTGTGGACATCCTTCTAGAAAAATCCCTTTTAATGAAGCAGATATATCCATAGTGATTTATTGATATTTGTTCACCAACAACTATTGCATTTTGGATTTTTAAATCTCAAAACTATGCTCATTGCATTTGTGCATCTATATATTTAAACTACTCAACTATTTTATTAAACCATAGGAATCATTTCGATATATCTCCGATTTTAATGGTGTCTATCACATTTCAAGAAAAAACACATTAGCCATAAAAGTTTCCTATTGAAACCAAAAGTGGTTTGATACAAAACATAGGTTTTAACCTTATATAGTTAACTATTTCAAATATATTCTTAATAAAATGAAAAATATTCACTATAAAACACATGCATTAATTTATATAATTGTGATATTTTCCTTTCTTTCCAAATTTTGGAACATCCTTCTAGAAAAATCCCTTTTAATGAAGAAAATATATCCATAGTGATCCACCAATACTTGTTCACCAATGACTATTTCATTTTGCACTTGTATATCTCAAAACTATGCTCATTGAATTTATGCATTTATATCTTTAATCTTCTTGAAAGTATTTTATTACACCATAGGAATCATTCTTATATATCTCCCATTTTAATGGGGTGTATCACATTTCGAGAAAAAACACATTAGCCATAAAATTTTCCCATTGAAACCAAAAGTGATTTGATATAAAACATAGGTTTTAACCAAGTATATAGTTAATTTTTTGAAACAGATTCTTAATAAAATGAAAAATATTCAATGTAAAACACATGCACATTAAAATATAATTGTGGTATTTTCCATTCTTTCCAACTTAGGGGACATCCTTCTAGAAAAATCCCTTTTAATGAAGCATATATATCCATTGTCCATTTTGGACTTATATATCTCAAAACTATGCTCATTTTTTCCCAAAAACATTTTTTTGGGGCACTACCCTTGAACACCTATGTGTGGGGAATTTTTCATCTATATCAAACCCTAATGTGGAAGCCCTCTCTACCCATTTTATTCCCACCACTATGGTTAGAAAAATATATGGTGCATGGGGGTATTCACATAAGGAATATAACACATACCAAACTGTTAGTATGAATCTTTTGTCGTAAAATATCCTTTTAGCTATGCATAACAAATAGCCCTAACATCGATTATGGCTGCAAAATATCTTTAAGTCTGCTACATAAATTCAGATCTAAGCACAAAAATACATTAAGCAGATAAAATATAGCATGGCTCCATGCATCCAATAGACAAGGAAAGAACAAAATGTTTAAAAGAATGATTTGTATTATATTAAAGAATGGGGCACCTGAGAGGAAAACAAGAAAGGTTTTTTCCAGTTCTTCTCAGTTGGATGGGTTCTTGGAAGTCCTCAGTGTTTCAGATATGGAATTTCTCTCTCTTATTGGTGTAGAAAAACAAGCATGGAACTCAATGGGAGTTTATAAACAGAAATGGAAAAATGGTGACCAAGAGTAGATCCAGAGTGATCTAATGCAATTAATGTGACCAATGATGGGGAAAACCCCCCTTTTTATAACAAAATATTGGGGCGGTCTAGAGCTCGGTGCATGAATAAAATATTATTAATCGAATTCTAGAAGCACCCTTTAGGAATATTTTACTATATTTGTTGGAGGGTCAATTCCTTGACCTGGGTCAATTTCTTTATTTATAAATAATAAATAAATAAATGGTTTATTTATCATCTTAGGGAAGTGATGGCAATATAATTAAATAAATAATGGTTTATTTAATTATTTATGGATGATTTAGTCAAATTTAACTAAGAATATTATTTAAATAATGATTTAAATAACTTATTCTTAGGGAATAATTAAATAAATAAGGATTTATTTAATTAAGTTCCTTATTTTGGGTTAAATATGACCAGGAAATATAAACAAATTGTTGGCAATATGATGCTGAGTGTTGTCCTTGATGGAAACCCACTTGATGAAGATGATGGCAACCTACTTAATTAAGATGTTCTTGATGCTTGACGAGTTTATTAATGATGTAAATCTGATGTTCTACAAGTAGCTCAGAAGTACCAGAGAAGGAAATATCAGTGAGGGCCAAAGCAATGATGAAAAATGTGTGTTACAAGGCATACACAGGTTTGTCAAGAAGAAAGCGCGTATTCACGCGGAAAAGTATGTGCCAAGTTGCGTATGGTCTTTTGCGCTCCAAATTTAGAATACCAAGGGGCATTACCATGGTATTGACCCATTGTATTGAGCGCTGGATTGTCTATTTGATCCCGTCTAGGAAAACCATCGGAACTAATGTGGTTTTGACTCAAACACTGTTACCGATGAAATAGGTAACCTGACCTCAAAACGGGAACTCTAGCCCAAAAAGTCTCAAAAAACATGAAAAAACACCCCCCCCAAAAAAAGTGTGTCTTCCAGAACGCACTTGTTTTTTTTTAAGGTCAAATTTCAACATTTTCTAAAATTATGCTAAAAACAAAATTGTTTGTTGAAAAAAGGATTGAAAAAAAACCCCCCAAAAAAAAAGTGTCTTCCAGAACACACTTGTTTTTTTTTTGAGGTCAAATTTCAACATTTTATAAAATTATGCTAAAAACAAAATTGTTTGTTGAAAAAAAGATTGAAAAAACACCCTCAAAACAAAACCAGTTGATGTTGGAATAACAAAAAAAAAATTGTCATAATTTTGACACTTGTAACAATGGAATTAAAGACAAAATATTAGTACATTTTTTAAAATCGTAAATTTCTAACATTTTTGATAGATGATGTTAAAGATAAACAAATACATGTCTGAAGGGCTTATAATTTTGAACAATTTTCATCCATGTTGTTAAACATAAAATATATTGACTTTAAACAACCCCAAATTTGTAATTATTGTCAACCATAACCTTAAAGATATAATTTGGTAGCGCATAAAAACCTTAATGACAAGTTGTAAATCTAAAGTTTTTCAATCTTAAGTGTTCAACATACTTGAACAATGAAATTATGGAGAAATTATAAGACTTAACAATTTAAAAAAATGAACAAGTAAATGAAAAAATTATCATTGAACAAAAACAAGAGTAATTTTAATTTTAAAGGATAAAAACTTATCTTTTTTCAAATCTTAGCATAAGACAAATTTAAATATAATTTCAACCAAAACCTAAAAATCAAGCATCAAAACAAAGTGTTCCCTTTCAATGACGCATATAATTATTAAAAATTTTAAAAGTATCTTATACCAAATGGTAACAATACATAATATCATGGTAATATCACTGCATAATCTAAAAATTAAACATTAGTTTCTATTTTCTATTTTACTTATAATTAAAATATCAACATTGGTACATTGAATATAACATAAATTATTTTTTTAATTCATTGTTACATTGTCAATATTCTAAAGAAATGAATTCTTCATAATTAAAATGTATAATCCAACAAACATAGAAATGTCTCAGAACTTCATGAAAAATGAGATGGAAGTCAAAATTTTTATTTCAAGTTACCATGCAAACATCAATTACATAAAAGTGTCTTAGATAATTATTCAAAATCAGCCATAGGTTCTGGCACACCATCATAATCTACATCTTCAGATGAATGGCTCGATGCAGATGAAGATGATCCATATTCTTCTCTTTCATCAACTAGTGCTCCATCCGAGTCAATATGCATGTCCACCATTTCAGGGTTCAAAAGTCTTGTAGATCTACGTCTACATTCTGCAGAGTCCCATTTCAACAGTAATTGTTCTGGTAGAAATTTCTTCAAAATATTTATGGTCTGCAACCGAAGAGTTTCTCTCTTTGTCAAATTGAAGTCATACACAAGTATGTCAACATCCTCCAATTTTAAGACATCTGTGCGGCGACGATTTATATTTGTGCCCTTTCTTTTTCTCTTTCTGCCAATTCTTTTTTCCACTACCATCTCTGGCTTGTACACACCATTGAAAGGGTGGGTACTTGTGGCATACCAATGTACATCAACAGCTGTAATATCTTCATTTTCATTAATGAACTTTATAACCTTGGCAATCCAGAATGGATAGCCAAGTGGATCTTCATTTGCTAACACTGCTATCATGCAACCCTCCTTAAGATCCTGCACAGAACCCCTGTAAAGGTCTTCCATGGCTTCACGTTGTGGACATGATCTTCTAGAACCAATATAGATTTCTCTTTCCTCTACCTGTGGGAAATTAATAATAGCTTGAGGTTGTTGTTGTTCAACATTGTGTGTTTCCTGATGTTCATGTTCATTTGGCATATTTTGTGGCAAAAAAAAAAGATTCTTCAAAAGCATATCCTCATTTACTGATCTTGAAATCATATCACTTTGATTACTGAAAAAAGACTCCCACCAAACTGAATCAGCAACATCGAAGTATTCATATGTATCTCTAATACATCTTTTAATTTCCTCTAGACATTCAAAATAATTTATGTCTCTCTTCTGCCTTCGTGCATTATGGAGTTCGGAAACTGACTGTAATAACAATATCTTTGATGAAAACATTGGACGCTCTAGAATGAACTTCAAAAATGCTAAACCTGATGATGGTCCCCATTCTTCAATAGTTGAATACTTCTTGCCCCATATAAGTGTTATCCCATCAATTTTTTTGATACGAAATTGATGCTGGAAGCTAATGTTGTTAAGTTGTTCAATGCATTTCTCCTCACCATGCGATCCAAAAATAAACCTTCGAATGTCAATAGTTTCTTCCAACACATGAAAAACAGGCTCTGGAATGTACGATTTCTTAATACATTCAATTAATGATGGCAGGCTCCCAACACCTTTCCTCCTCAATGTTACTGAAAAATGATTGAACATTTGATCAATATGATCATGAGTATGCCCAACAAGAAGGAAACCAACCTTTATCTTTTTAAAAATCCCCAATTCAACGAGCATGTTTAGATACCCAAAAATAACTTGATTTTTGTTCTCATGACTTGTGTTGTCTAATTGTAAATACAAAACTTCAGGAAGAATCCCAGACCAATGAGTAACCACATCATGGATTATAGTTATGGTCAGATTTGCATCATTGTGAATAATTGGAGTTGTGAAGAAAACTCTTGGAAACATCTTCTCATTAAATACCATACAACCAACCAAGTGAAACTGAATGAAATTTTCCTCCTGTAATTTTTTTGGCGTGCGGACAAAATGTGGAAGAAGTGTTTTCTTTTGGTCCATACCATCAATTATCAATCCCGGATATTTATTTGGATGATCATAACACTTCTTTCGATGTTTATACAACTTTTGTCTTTCACTTGTTTGCTGATTGCGATGGTCTTGAAGTTCTTTGACAACGAAATCTATACATAAAATAAAAGAAACATATGAATAAATATATTTTCATAGTTGATAAGTATCAAATTTAAAAAACAATGTTTTGAACACATACCTCTTTCTGCCCCTTGACATTTATCTCTTTTTGCTTTAAGAGAAGCACATGTGCTACAAATCCCCATCCTTGTCTTCTTAGGAATACGAACATTGTTGAATTCAATTTTCCATATCCTTGTAAAATAAGAATATGTAATAAAATTACCAATTCCTTCAATAGCTTCTACATAATCTTTGTATAACATGAATATTTCTCGTCTCGAGAAATTATCTAGAATATGTATTGTGTCTTTATTTGGCATACACTCTCCATGATTTGAAAAGAAGTCTTTCATCCATGTCTTAGCAGTATTTGCAAATGGCCCCACCTCCCGTTTATAATGTGCTTCTGAATAATATGTGGGATCCTTTTCCAATCTATCCTGGATTCTTGACAAATGACAATTACCAATTGAATACAACATTTTGAATGCCTTTCTGCAAAGCAATACATTCCCAATATGATAATCATAACCTGCTAGTGTAGATTGCATGCAACCCACTAAATATGAATTTTGCATGCTTTTATTCATTGACATATATGTTTTCCTTTTCTGCAAAGCAAAGTTGAAATCCATATTTTTGAAGCAATCCCTTCGACAACATGCACTTGAAATCAAATGAACGACAGAACTTTTTGTCGTGAGATATTTTGTCCTCGCCCTTGTATAACTGGAATGCCTTGGATTGATATGAAAAGGTCTACTCCTACTCCTAGTTGCAATATTTGCTTGCAACGGCTTCATCATTCCATCATCCTTTGTAAAAGTAGTTTCATCACCATTAGAAGGAATAGTATCCCCACTATCATCATCCTCAACATAGTTAAGAAATTCATCAACATCATTGCATGGAAAATTTTCTTTACCATCATCAGTTGAAGAAAACATTTCACAAGAATCATCGGCACTTTTGTAACCCTGACTCAAAAGAAATTCTTCACCATCTTGACCCATGCTTTCAAATTCTTCCCTAGGAGGATTCAATTCTTCATCACCATGAGTGTCTTTGAAATGGTCACTTGGAGAAAATGCAATATTCAGATTTGTGCCTCTAAAATTATCATTTGCAAGAAACTCTTCATCCTCCCCTTCCTTAGTGGTGCTCTCATAATCCTTGGGATTAGGCATAAGTGGAAGCTTTGAATTTGTATTCACTAGAATTTCTTCATCCTGCCCCTCCCCTTCCTCACTAAAGCTCTCATAGTCCTTAGGATTAGGAATAACTGAATGCCTTGAATCTATATATATTGGAAATTCTTCATCCCCCCCTTCATCAGTGGTTAAATTATAATCGTTATGATTAGGATGAAGTGAAAATTTTAGCTTTGGAAATTCATCCCCATCTTCATCAGTGGTGCTGGCATAATCCTTAGGATTAGGACGAAGTGGATATTTTGATGCTGCAAATTCTTCATTCCCCTCTTCCTCAGTGGTGCTGACATAATCCTTAGGATTAGGATGAAGTGCATATTTTGACTTTTCAAATTCTTCATTCCCCTCTTCATCTGTGGTGCTGACATAATCCTTAGGATTAAGATGAAGTGGAAATTCTGACTCTGGAATTTTTTCGTCCCCCTCTTCATCAGTGGTGCTTGCATAATCCTTAGGATTAGGACGGAGTGCAAATTTTGACGCTGTAAATTTTTCATTTCCCTCTTCATCAGTGGTGCTGGAATAATCCTTAGGATTGGGACGAAGTGGATGTTTTGACTCTGAAACATTATCATTCCCCTCTTCATGAGTGGTGCTCGCATAATCCTTGCGATTAGGATGAATTTGATATTTTGACTCTGGAAATTTTACATCCCCATTTTCATCAGTGATGCTCGCATACTCCTCACGATTAGGACAAAGTGGATATTTTGACTCTACAGATTCTTCATTCCCCTCTTCATTTGTTGTTCTCATATAATCCTTAGGATTAAGCTGAAGTGGATATTCTTCATCTCCCTCTTCATCAATGGTGTCCTCATAATCCTTGGGATTAGGACAAAGTGAAACTTTTGACTTTGGAATTTCTTCATCACGCCCTTCATCACTGTTGCTTTCATAATCCTTAGGATTAAGAGTTAGTGGTATAACTGGCGCTCGATTTATAGAAATTTCATTTTGCTGCACCTCATCAATTTTGTTTTCATCATCTTTAGGATAATGACCAAGTCGATTTTTTGACTCTCTATTCATGGTGAACGAACTCCTGTTATATTCATCACTCTGAATAGAGTTGTTGCGTGACGAAGATGTTGATGTTCTAGAAAGAAAAACTTCGCTATTAGAAGAAACCATGGCTTTCAACAAGAATAGGTTGAATGATACAAATTCCTCTCCCACTTACAATATATAGCTTAAAGACTGAAAATTTCCCTCGAAATTTTCCTTCTAAAAAAATTCGCCAAAAAATTTCCCTCCAAAATTTCCCTCCAAAAAATTTCGTGAAAAACTTTCCCTCCAAAATTTTCATTTCATATATTTGGTACAAATATTAATCAAAAAATGTATTTAACATTTTTTTTAATAAACTGTTTATGTTGAAATATTTTATCGATATTTATATTCAAAATATCCACAAAATATTTCTATCATGGATGTCTTCCAAACTAAAATAATGTTTTTATTTGAATGATTTAACATTGACTAGATGTAAGTATTAACTATAATATTACTATAATACCTACATGCAAATATTAACTATTTTAACTATAATTAACTACATGTACATATTTTAGATTTTAAAATTTAATCCTATGATTTTAAACATTGATTACATGTAAATAGTAACTATGATAACTAAATGCAAATATTAACTATTTTATCTATAATATTAAATATAATTAACTACATGTAAGTATTTCATATTTTAATTTTTAATCTGAGATTATATTTGAATTATTCAACATTCGGTACATGTAAATATTAAATAAAATATTAATTATGATAACTACATGCAAATAATAAGTATTTTAACTATAGTATGAACTATAATAAACTAAATCTAAATATTTTAAATTTGAAATTTTAATCCCACATTCATTAAACAGTAAACGAATTAGACAATATACGCCATTTAAAAGGAATGATTCTTTTTATTCATCACATCACATCAAGTTTTCTGGTATTTGTTAGAGGAAATTTCTGGATGTGTTGCGTTGGCATTGGTAACTTCGTGGAGGCATTGCATTGGCATTGGAAGCGTTGTGTCGCTATTGGTAATTTTGTGGAGGTGTTGCATTGGCATTGGTAACTTCGTGAAGGCATTGAATTGGCATTGGAGGCATTGTGTTGCTATTCGTAATTTTGTGGAGGCGTTGTGTTGGCATTGGTGACAACAACTTTTTGCATTTCAAAGGTTAGGTTTCCTTCTATTCTATCAACTTAAAGACGATGTTGGGGAAAATCTGTTTTTCTATAGTTTTTTTGTGTCCAAAAACTACTTTTTTAAGGTTTTTAGGTTCAAAAACCTTGATTTTTTAATATTTTTTTAGTGAAGAAAATGCAAAAAAAACTAAATTTTTTAGGGTTTTAAGAACAAAAATTTAGATTTTTTTTTCTTTTTTAAGACTTATAGGTTCATTTAGACAGAAAAATCCATAAAACGACCATCCACATAAAAAAAAAAAGTAGTATTATAACATTTTTTATTTGTTTTTTTTTTTTATCATAAATATATCAGTGATTTCATTATTTAAATTTTTTTTTTTATTTGAGAATTTTTTTATTTTATATTCTATTTTATTTTATTTTTTTAATTTTAAATCTTTGTTTTTTTCTTTTTAATTTTAAATCTTTAATTTTTTTCATTATTGTTTTGTTATATATATATATATATATATATATATATATATATATCTCTTTTTTAATTGTATTGTGATATAGTTTTTTTTTTTTAATTTATTATATTGTTTTTTTTTTTTTTTTAATTATATGATGTTTAAAAACTAAACATTATTGTGATTTAATAAATTGTTGTTTTTTTTTTAATTTGTTATATTTTGATATTTTTAACATTTTTTTTATTAATAAATAATGTTTTAATAATTATATTTATATTATTAAAACATTATAAATATAAAAAAACATTATATATTAATATTATTTAACATTGATACAGCGCGCGGTCTGCTCGTTGGGCGCCGGTGGCCGGGTGGGCGGGCCATGCTAAGCAGGCGCGCCCGTTGGGCGTCGGGGGCCAGTCGGGTGGTGCCATGGAGGCGGCCCAGCCTGCCTCCCGGCTCCCCCTCGGCCAAGGGCCGATTCCTGGAATCGGCACTTGACCGGGGGGGAGCCGAGAGGCGGGCTGGGCCACCCCCATGGCGCTGCCCGGCCGGCCCCCGGTGCCCAACGGGCGGGCCGCGTGCTGCCCAACGGCTACGATTCATTTTTAAATTTTTTTTTAATTTTTTTTTTTATTTTTTAAAATTTTATTTTATTTTTTAAAATTTTAAAATTTTGTTTTTTAAATTGTTTTTTTTAATTTTTTTTTAACATTTTTTTTTTTTTTTAATTTTGGTTTTTTTTTTAATTTTTTAATTTTGTTTTTTAAATTTTTAAATTTTTTTTTTTAAGAATTTGTTTTAACAAAACATTTTATAATTTTGATTTTTTTTTTATTTTTTTTTCTTAATTTTTTTTTTTTTTAATAATTTGTTTTAATAAAGCAATTAAAAGTTTATAGAAACATTGTTATATATAAAAATAAATAAAAAAATTGTTATATAATATAATAAAAACATTGTTAAATAATAATTGTTAAAAATATCAAAATATAACAAAAATATATATATATATGAAAAAAAAAAAATCATTAAACAACATTTATGTTTTGTTTTTAAACATTATATAATTAAAAAAAAATACAATATAATAAATTAAAAAAAAACATTTGTTTTAATATAAAAATATAATAAATTAATTTAAAAAACTATATAACAATACAATTAAAAAAATAAAAAATATATATAATATTATAACATTTGTTATAAATAGTTAGTAACCTTTTTTTTTTTTAAATATTAAACAAAAACTGAAGTTTGAAAATACTAGTTTATTTTTTAAAAATTATTTTATACAATTTAAACACATTTTTAAATTTTTTATAAAATGTATTCAAAACATATTATATAGATATATATACATATGATTTATAATATTTTGTTTTTAAATGAAAATTTTTATAGTTAATTTTAATGCTTTAATTTCAAACTATTTAGTTTTAGAAATAAATTTTGTTTACTAAATTTATTTTATCCGCAATATTTTTCCACTAACTAATATATATATATATATATATATATATATATATAATCAGGAAAATGTCATCAAAAAAGATTTATGTGAATGTTTCTGCACCTAGGGCAGAAGCTCCCAAATCTACAGCTGCAGCTCGACGCACTATGGATACAACTCCCAAATCTAAAGTTGCAGTTGGGCGCACTATGGACACTGTTGGACGCAATAAGGATATTGTTGCACACACTAATAAAAGTCAAGAAAGTGGGGCACTAGGTTCATTAAAGCTTATTTCTAATTGGAAGAACGCCGAGGAAATAGATAAAACCAATTTCTCGTGGTATCTTGAAGACAGTGAAACGGAGGCTTATATACACATCTATCTGATTTGTGATATGATTGACTTAAATGAGCCATATGATGTGATGGGCATAGTACGAGACATATGTATGGTCCCAAAAACAAACACTATTTATGTTCTTGCAAGGAAGGCTCAGAAACGTGAGAAGGTTAGATATCGTCTATCAATCGTCAAGTATGACACAGATGAAATAACTTCAAATTTTTTTGAAGAAATAGCAAGCAACATTGCAAATAACATTGTAAGTATGCTTATTTTTATTTCCTCTATGCATTATTGTAAGGATGATTCAATTTTTTATAAATTATTGATCATTGACATGTTTTATTTTGTTTCATAGGATTTTGTTCCGAGTCTTTCAAACATGTTTGATGGTATTTATATGTTGGTGTGAAATGTTATGGATGTGATCAAAACTTTCCACAAAGATAAAGCAGAGGAAAGGAGATTGAAGCAAAGAGAAATATCTCGTGAGACTGCAATAGTATAAAGAGGGGATCAACCAAGAGTCACTATGTTGTGTAACGAGCTCCAAAAATAGAAGAAAAGAGATATGAACGCCTTAGAAATAAGCCACTTCGAGGGGGAAACCTCCAATACATTACATAAATGAACAATTCTTGGATGATACAATTTACAAACCTCCTTTCTATATATAGGAGTCCATGGGGCCATGATGTAATCCTAGTGGGCCACAATTTAATCCTAGCCGACCTAACAATAATAATTTAAGGGCACAATAATAACAAAATTGGGGTTACAAGGGTACAATAATAACAATAAAGGGGGATACACTAACATAATAAGGGGCTACACTATTAATATAGGGACTTAACATGCCCCTCTCCTTCAAACAAGTGTTGTCCTCAATGCTTGATTATTTCTTGATGCTTCTGTATAAAATTCTCATCCTTCCATGTGAAATATTCTACAGGAAAGTTCTTCCACTTGCTGAGATACTCTGAAATTGATCGTAACTATCGAGTTCTTGTTTCTATGATTGCTTCATAGCTTCTTTCGATGTCATGTTGATCTTCTTGTTTTTTCATTAGATTCTGCACCAAAGTTGGGCTATCTTTTGAGAGTTGGAGAACTTGTTGTTAATGCTCGATGTGATCTTCCACTAATTTATCATCCATATTTGCTATTATTTTATCCTTAAAACCATCCAACTTAGCCTCCATTTCTGCTTTTAAACCATCTATTTCATCTTCAATTGCTCTTCGTAAGATCGAAATTTGTTGCACTTGGTACCGTAATTTTGATATCTCATCCTGCAATTCTTCCTCTTCATGCATCATAGTATAGATTTTTGAGGGCTTAATGGGTGTTGAATTATTTTTAGGAGGCATTTCAGAACCCAATACTGAAATATATGCTCAATAGGCCCTTGGAATCACTTCAAACTGATTTTTCAAACAAGATTTATGCAATTCAGAAAAAAAAATACACACCTTTTTCTTGCTTTTGAGGAGCTCGATATTGAAATTGGATTATATCTGTAATTTAAAATCTTAAATATCTAAAATTAAGCCCTGTAGTAGACCTCTAAAGCTTCTTTCAAATTCCACAAGTCTGATCTAATTTGGATTCCCAAAGCCAAAGTTATGTCCAATCTACCACAATGACCTAATTATGGACTAGTTCAGTAGTCAGAACTTGTACGACTTGCCACGTGTCACTGTTTCGTCCTTTGTCTCTGAAATTGATAGCCACGAAACTAAATTCTGTTTACTTGTGACCAATTTTTATGGCACTCCAATCCGATGCCCAGAGAGAGAGTTATTGAACTTTTCCCATGATCACCTCTTTGAGATGAAATTCAGGAGCCTGAAAAAGCACTACCTTCCACAGATCATATCTCCAAAAATGTTGCAAACCAAGCTCTGAAATTTTTTGAAGAATTTCCTCAGGATTTCAGCTTCGCACCATATGAATTTCAGACTCTGAACCTTCGTACAACAATTTTTATAGCGCAAATTCTACGATGACCTGTTTAGGAGCCTGAAAAAATACCTAACTTCCACAGATGATATCTCCTAAAATATTGCGAACCAAGCTTTGAAATTTTTAGAAAAACTTCCTTAGGATTTCGGCTTCACACCCTAAAAATTTTAGCTTCTGAAACTTCGTATAAAAAAATTTATAGCACAAATGCCACGATGACCTGTTTGGAGCAGAGAAACCCTAGAATCCAAAGCCTGTGATACCAAATGTTGTGTAACCGGCTCCAAAAATAGAAGAAAAGAGATATGAACGCCTTATAAATAAGCCACTTCGAGGGGGCAACCTCCAATACATTACATAAATGAACAATTCTTGGATGATACAATTTACAAAACCTCCTTTCTATATATAGGAGTCCATAGGGCCATGATGTAATCCTAGTGGGCCACAATGTAATCCTAGCCGACCTAACAATAATAATTTAAGGGCACAATAATAACAAAATTGGGGTTACAAGGGTACAACAATAACAATAAAGGGGGATACACTAACATAATAAGGGGCTACACTATTAATATAGGGACTTAACACACTAAGGTGGGTCAATCTAGTAAACTTAAACATGTTTCTTTTGAAGGTTTCGAACATGAAACAGAAAATTATGATAGAATTAGTGAGGAGGAGATGAGAACTATTGTGCAAAAGGAGAAAATAGACCAGACACCAAAAAGAAAAATTTCCAAATATGTCTCTTTTGTACCTCATGAAGGAGAGCTTGTTTATAAAAAAACTGATATGTTATCCAATAAGACTAGGAAAAAAAATATTGGTGAACCTGTAAAGGTCATGAGCAGCAGTGAAGAACAAATTGAAAGCTCTTACGGAAGCAAAGAAATCATAACACCAGGTGCTGAGTTAGAGGATGGCATTATTAAAACAAAACAAAATGCTATTCGACAAGAGTTGAGGAAGAATAAATTAATTCTTGGTGGGCAAACATTTGAGCTTAATGTTAACCAATTTTATGGCCCATATGAAGGACAATCTCAATATCAAATTAGAAAGGCCCATCACCTACATGTACATAATCTGAAAACATTGTTCAGGTTCAATCCATATGCGCATGTGGTGGATTATGTGGTTCTTGTCGATCCATATCAGGTTCCCAACAAACAAGCATTTGACAAGACAAAATGTTTTGATTATAAATATTATGTAATTGGAGGGAACCATTCAATAGAGGCTAAGAGACAATTGATTGCAGAATATCCCAATAACTATATTTTTCAAACAGTGAAATGCATCATTTATGCTGGCTTAACAGAAATGGAATCAAAGTTATTGGCATGGGATCATAATGCAGATAATGAGTACAGAATGAAAATGACTTTCATCCAAAGGGTAAGATTTATTCATAATGAATTTATAGAAAAATGTCGTGGGAATAAGACACAAGCTAGTGTAGCATTTCAAAAGGAATGTTTAATGGAAACAGGTTATCAAATTGATGAAAAAAAAACAAAAGATGGAAAATTGAATACAAATCTCTTCAGAGGCACAGATAACATTTTTCAGTTGGCATTTAGAACTGGGGAGGTATGGGATTTGATTGATGAGATTTTTGATCGGTGGGAGAATATTTCCATAAAAAATCAGAAAGTTAGAAAGAGTAAACCCATAATATGTAGCAACAGTAAGGGGGGTCCTGAAATGAAGCAGCTTCCAGAGGATATGACTATTACACCTTGGAGAACAATTCAAGGTGTGAAGGATGATAAATTAGTCAAATCGGTGTTAGCCGGTGTGAAGTCAGGTGAATTATCAATGGAAGAAATGTGTGCAGAATTTCAAAAGTAAGTTTCTTGAATTATGTCTTTCATTATAATTTTCTTTTAAATAAAACATAATGATGTTGGTAGAATTTGTTATACATGTCAATATATTAATGTTTTTAACTTGATTTATTCAGTCAATTTTTATTTTATGAAAATATAAGAACACATGGTTAAAATGTTGAATGAAGACAGTTGGGATGATGTTGTATGCAGCTACACAGAAGCAAGTTCTACATCAACAATAAAAGAGTTTTATATTGCATTCAATAAGGTATGTTGATTTATAAATTTATTTTATTCATATTTTAACTATTTTTATTTTATTACCTATACATATCTATATATATATTTTTCTGTCATTAAAGATGTCGAAGAAGAATGGAAATGGAATACGAGATACTTTCAAAAGCTTTATTGAAAAAATTAAGATGGAGAACATGAGAAGGAAGTGTCTTATGAATGTTGAACTAGATCCTACTCTTAATCATTACATTTGGAATGGGCTCGATAGTGTCCAATATCAAATAATACAAGGTGACTGTGAAGACATTACATCACTAATACCTAAAAGGGAATATGGCCTAGTTATTGTATATATTCCTCATGGTTTCAATTTCCCAGACATTGAATATGATAGAGAACCATATACTTATCAAGCTTTTAGTAAAGTGGTTACGAGTCTTCAAGAAGTGACAACATCACCAGTTTGGCGATTTGTGACATTTCATTCAGACACACAGTTTTCAATGTTATTAACAAGCTTCAAGGGTAAAGCAAACTCAAGGATGCAACTCACATGGTAAGATTTCGAAATTGTATGTTTGATTCCTCCTAAATTTTTTTATTCATGTAAAATTTAATTGAACTTTTACTATGTTATGTTACAGGAAAAGTCAAATATTGTTTCTTCCGAAGATCAGCCTATTATAAATGATTGTGAGTTCATCCATGTTCAATGTTGGACAAAAGAGGATAGCCATAAGCATATTATTATGAATCGAGTAGATGGGAAGAGTCATAGTCAAGTATTGGTTTATGATGCAGTGGTAAGAAAACTAACATATGAGGATAAAGATGCAAAAGGAGATATAGTTAACATTTATCAAAAACCACAAGCATTGATTAACTATCTTATAGATCTATGTTCCAATGAAGGAGAATGGGTTTTGGATTTATTCTCAGGTTTAGGTAAGTTTTAATATACAAATTTAAATTTTAAATATTATCTTTTTTACTTTTTATGTCTCCATACTAATTTTCTTACTTATTTTTTTTGTGCTTGATGATTAGGTACAACAATAGCATGTTGCCTACTAAAAGGAAGAAATTGCATTGCCATTGAGAAAGATCTAGTTCAATGCAAATTTATTCAACAAAGAATTAACGCTCTTAAATTCCTTCCAGATGCGAAGCAAGAAGTTGGTTTGAGGAAAGGAGATTTTAATGAATCACGCGTGGCAAAAAAAGCAAAGGAACCTCAACCACCATTATATGGAATGATTGGAAAGGGACACTTTGGAAGATTTGCTGACATGAAAGATCCATTAGAAGACGGCGATGATCAAAATGAAGAAGAAAGTGCTGCAAAAGAAGCCATCAATGCTGTTCTAGATGATGTAGAAGATGTATTAGTTGATATTGTTGATGATGTTTAAGTTATGCTTGCAAACAAAGCTTATTTTTTAGAACTATTAATCAGCTTTACTTGTAATGTTTAGACTTTGATATTTTATGAGAACAACCCCTTTTTTTTGCAAAAAATATGTGATTGCTATTATTTTTCGACATAAAATTCAATAAAAATGTTGTTTTCTTATGTTTTTTTGTTGAAATTCTCCCAAAAAATTAGTTTATTTAACATGTTTTTTTCAACAAAAACTCTGTAAAAGTGTATTTTTTTGTCATATGGTTCAAAATATTGGTTTTTTAGCTACAATTTTTTGATGTGTATTGAAAAATTATTTAACAATACATAAACATGTAGAAAATATAAACTTTAGAATATTGACCCTTTTTCCATCTTTTATGTATGTGAAAAAGTGAAGATATCATTACAAGTTTTTATTTAAAAAAAAAATATTTTTTTATTTTTAAAACACAAGTACATAAATGCACTTAAAAATAAACATCTCACGGAAGAAGAAGATATTAAAAAATTTATAGTGTCAAAATCAATCCTATAAAAAAAACGTTGGTGATGATACTCCACCACTATTCAAAATCGACATAAAAAACACCACTTTAAAAAAAAAAATCATTAAAAAAAAAAAACAAAATGAAAAAAAAATTAAAGTGCCAAAAACATGCTTAAATTTTTTTTTCTTGATTCTGCATCACCACTTTTTCAAAATCAGGTGTTTTTCTTGATATTTCAAAAAGTAGGTAACATTGAGATTACCTATTTCATCGGTAACATTGTTTTCATGGTATTGAAAAATGCTAAATCTATATAAGGAGAAGAATTTCATTGTGCAAGGTGTGCATATGTTTGAGATTTAATGAATACTTCACTTTGAAGTATATCTGCATGGTTGAACTCTGCTCTTAATTGATAGATTTGAATCTATGAGGCATCTATGAACATAATGAAGGTTCAAGATCTCTAGATCTTGAAATAGTGAATCTCTTGGATGATCTGAAAATAAGTGATGAAGACCTGGAGCAAATCTGATGAAGAAGTTGAAGAAATCTGGGTAAGTTCATAGATCTAGTCTAATCTGCAAAATTTATCTTTTATAGATCTATACGGAAGTTTGTTTCGTGAAAAGCGCGTGTATACGCGGCTCCATTTAGACAAAAGCGCGTATGGGCTGTTAGGGTTTTTCTGATAAGATGCAGAAATGTATACGCGGGTTCACTTCAGTAAAGGCACGTGTATACGCGGTTCTGTTTAAGGAAAAGTGCGTATGGTATTTAAATTGATGATTGCACAAAAGACAATTGAGATTCTGCATATCTGTTCTGAAGTCTGGGCTATCTCTGATATTCTGGTTACAGTGGTTTCACTGTTCTGACTGATGAAAGGGGATGTTTGTTGATAACTGAAGAATTGTGTTGAAGCTGTTTGATCCAGTTTGAAAATTGATGAAACGTGGTCTGCAGTGGATCTGAGGGTTGAAGCCTTCAGTCTGATAATAGAAGCTTTCTGTCAGCAGAGGCTGGTGCTAATATCAGGGGGTAGTAGCTCCCTTCCACGTGAAGCTGGTAAACGAGAGCAGGGGGTTGTAGCTCCCTTCTAGGTGACGCTGGTAAATGAGAGAAGGTTGTAGCCTTCTGTAGGTGGGTGCCTGCGTGCCGGTATAAGTCTGCACCAGTACATGATTGTAAGAAGTTTTTCTTTATAATAAATATTGAAGACTGAGACGATGGTAGCGGTGGTTTTCTCCCGAATTGGGTTTCCACCTAAAAATCATGGTGCTCATGTGTGTTTCCTATGTGTGATGATTATTTTGTTCTTTCTGCACGTGTTTATTGTTTCCTGAAATAACTGATGAATGAATAATGCAATGATCTGAGTTAAGAATTGAATGCATAATTAGATCTCTAGACATACACAAGTTCTGTGAAGGATATTCGTGTATATACGCTAGTTGGCTTCAAAAAAGTAGCGTATGGTTTTTAGAAAGGAAAAGTAAAAAAAAATTATTGTCTGCTTTAAATACTGATTCACCCCCCCCCCCCCCCACCCCCCTCAATATTTCTCCAACACAAATAAGTTATTTTATGTGGTGAAAGCAATTTTACTTAGTGTAAAATTGGTCTTACATGGTGTACTTGGGTTCATCTAATAATAACAGGTTAGATGACCAAAAATTGGTGTAACAGATTGCCCCCCAACGTACGAGTGTTAGGAGCAAATTGTATGACCGAAGTACGTTGTAAGATCTAATCACTAGGCATCAAGCGAGAGGTGAGAGAGAAATGTAAGGATGTCTAAGGTGTGGAAGGACTAGACCCTGAGGAGACAAGACTTGCAGGTGCAACAAGTCTCTATGAAGTGGTACCTATGCTAAAGGCGATGAAGGAGGCATACCTATGCCTGCCGAGACAAAGTACAAATAATAAGGCGCCTGGAGAACCACAGAACGCAATAAGTACAAAGAATAAGGTACCCAGAAAACCACATAATGCAATAAGGAAGCATGTGCTAACCTAAACAGGAGCCAGATAAATAACATGATGAATCCCACATACATGCGATGCTTGGAATAACTGTCAGGGCTTATACAATAATGTGGTAGTACATGAGATATAAATACGCCCAAATGCCCCCTACACGTGGGGAAGTGCTCGCAAAAGATGACGGATACGTGCAAATTGAAGAGGCACTGCAAGCGGCTGAGGCCGATATCATCATATGAGAGGAGTTGCATTAAGGGCTGAAATGAAGGCATCCGAGCATGTGGGGGGCTACCTGCGGGGCCACCCCCTCATGAGGGTTGAGACATATCACACATGCCCGGGAATCACCAATAGCTATTGCTGCGTCACTGGACCATCAAGTGTATATATCCTGATCATGCTAGGAAGAGCTCGACCCAAGGTACACTGCCCCCTAGACCTGGCTTCTGGAGTAAATGAGCTGATGTCAATAGAAGAAGGTTTGCCATAGGTGAGGCAAATAAAGGAACCCCACCTAATGCGCGGGGGAAAATAGCAGAGAGACGACCAAGTAGACACTAATGACGATGATGGAATGAGAGAAATGGAGGAGCGGTTGGAAAACTTCCCTTGTTAGAGCATAAAGTGTAGGGATGGCTTGGCAGCGACTGACAAAAAATCAGGAGGGATAGTGGACAGAGGTACTGAAGGCCATAATGTGTGACATGAGAGAGGGACCGAGCAGGAAAATATGGAGGACTATGGTGGTGTACAAAGGGACTCGGGATAGACTCCATGAATGTGCTGGTGACTCGACTCGACTGCTCTAAAAAAGGGCGACTCGATGGTGCTGCCATTCAGTGAAGGCCCAATGGGGGACCACAAAATCATGAGTACAATAGGGCAGCTCATGAAAACAATCAACACGAAAAAAGATAAGTAAGGAGGCAAAGTGGTGCCCTTGGTAAAAGTGTTGTAAGTGAAGAAATTCGATTTTGAGAAGAGATGAAAAGATCCTTCATGGAAAAAATGTGTCAAGGTGAAGTATCAAAACATGAAAAACTAAAAAACACCCATTTGAGTGCTTGGTGAGAGCTTTTCAACGGTGCAGACGGTTTGGCAAACGGGGCTATGGTTTGGTTGCAGCTGGTGAAAGAAAAAACAGGGGTTTTTCTTCTAATAAGGAATTTTCCCTCAAAATCATTCATTTACTTGTGTAGCTGTCGTGAATGTTGAGAGGAGAGAAGGCCCTAAATCTTGTGGCGATCGTAGCAGACAAATCGACCATTGGAATCGTGATTCGTCAGTTGCAGGTAAGAGGTCTAATCCTACTCTTTGTTTTTTATGGATTCAAAGTGCATTTTAGGGCCTGAAATCTTAGTAACTGCCCCTACTTCTTCCTCACCGTCGGGTCACACTTTTTGGGGAAAAAGATGCGACCTGCCACGTAGGTTTGGGCCTGAAAAGTGTGACCCGACCCAGGGTTTTACTGAAAAATGCGACCTGTGAGAGGGAGGTAATTTTAGTGCTGTTTTGGGCTGAGATTCAGTTTTGGTGTGAATAGATGCAGTTTTGTGGATCTGTAGACTGACAAAATGATATTTTTGTGCAGATATGGAAGATATATTGATCAAATGGAGAGAGAGAGACTTAGTTACATTACGGACGGAGATCCAGGCAGATCAGGGTGTCCATCGTGTACTGGTTAGGTATTGGGTGCTAAAATTATTGGAAAACCCTTTGATGAGGGCTAGAGAGCCCTTGTTGGCCCGTATTATCAGTTACTGGGATCCAGATCAGGAGGCGTTTGTAGTGCAGGGGCACAAGATCGAGCTGACGGTCCAGGATTTGTATTTCTTGACTGGTCTCCCACCATTAGAGATGGTGGGAAATACGCAGCCAGTGTTACCACATGGGTGTAACATTATGGAGTTTTTCGAGTGACATTGTCAACCAGGTGTCTGAGTCAAATGGACTCGAATATACATTGGTGATCTAGAGAGGTTGGAGACCCGGGCAGTGGCCACAGCAGTGTTACGGGTCATGGGTAGCCAGGCATTCCATCACATCACTAGAGGGAAGATGATGATCGTGGAGAATGTGCTGAGTGGGACCTACTATGGGTGGGCCCAGATGATGTTGGTGTCGGTGAAACAACATTTGTCGCTATGCAAGTGGCAAGTGAATCATGATTGGGCCTATGGGACGATGTTGTGCTCTTTATTCTTTGAGAAGATTCTGACCTTACGACCTCGTGTACAGTTGCCTAATGGAGGTCCGAGAGAGCCCCGGATCCATCGGTGGGGACGACTACTCTGTAGAGGAGGGGGAGGGGCAGTTGGACAGGTGTTCCGACTAGAGTTCTTCACGCATTGGGATCATATGCCACTATACATAGACGACTATCCCTATAGTGGGATGAGTTATTAGGGAGATCAAGACTTGCCGCTTCCGCTGGGTCGAGTGTGGGGGCCCGATGGTAAGTGACAAGAAACTAATCTGTTAGGTGTATGTGAGAGTTTTGTGACTAGTATACATGATGCTAATCGATATGTTCTGTGGAATGCAGATATAGCTTCGGTAAAACCAGCTAGATATATGGGACGACCTGCAGCGACATGAGCTATAGGGGCAAGTGGCTCAAGGATGGCGCAGAGCGAGGATATGGCTGCTCAGGTGGAGGACATTCGTCGTAGATATGAGGGGCTGTTGACCAGTGTATCAGAGCATGGTTGGCAGGATTTAGATGAACGGTATATAGAGTTATGTATTGGGTTACCCTCGGAGTGGCGAGGTATCATGCGACGCATGGTGATGGCCGGTCAGGCTGTGCATGATCTACGAGTTGCGGGAGCAGAGCCATTGGCTCGGGATCCTCCAGAGAGTGATTAGATGTAGGGAAGGTGGTGCCCCCCAGTGTCGAAGTAGGGGCGAGTGGTGCCCCCCATTTTTGTATTTTTGTTATTGTAACATGCTATGGGCATGGAGTATGTTTCAGAGTAGATGGACTCTAAAAACACGTGTTATATAATATATGTGATGTATATGTATTTGGTTGATGGTGTTAAATGTTATTTTGTTGTGTGTGATATATGCCAGTCTAGAACATGGTTTGCGATTTGATCTACATAGTGATTTTGATCTCTAGGTATATGGCTAAATGTAATGAATCTAAATTCACGTATCAAAAGTTCCACTCCTAAATATTGTCTAAACAGGATAGGGTTATGCACACGATAGGCACCATTAAGTTGTAAGATGAGAAGCAGGGAATCTAAATGGACATGTATATGGAGGATGTGATGAGAGAGAGCATTAGCTAAGAGACCACGAATGGCATCATATTAAGCCTGATTATTGGTGGCTTGACCAATGCAGACCCCATGTGTAAGAACAAGGGTATGCAAGGGGGTAAAAATGGCCCCGGTGGCTGAGGTGACATTTCAAGAATAGCAACTAGCGCCATCGGCATAGCCAAGGTAATGAGTGGACGAGAGGGTCGAGGGAATATCATCACAAGACGAGAAAAGGGAGGAAAAGCGGGGATGCATGTTGCGAAGTACATCATAGATACAGATGGGCATATCAAGATTATGGGAAGGCAAGAAAAGGTGGTGGAAACCACAAGAGGCTGCAAAGCTACCTAGATCATCAGTACAGGAATAAAGGTGCACATACGGGTCAGTAGGGGAAATGATAGAAGAACAAGTAAAAGTATGGTCGAAACATAAAGAGCCCAAAAAAGTGGCAGAAGCTGGATCAAGCGAAACAGATGGAGTGGATTCAGAGGGGATGTACTCTGAGGGGTGTGCGGATGATGATAGGTATAAGAGAGGAGCAGTAGATTCGGACATCTCAACATCAGGGGGAGGGATGTCAATGGTACCCGAGGGATCCTCAAGTAAGCTTGACGCATACTGAGCAAGGATAGGTGAGGTGGATTGATTTTGTTCAACTTCGTACTCGCGAATGACCTCTAAATATGCTCGGTAATGTGTGAGGTGAGGGCAATGGTGGGAATAATGGCCATGGACACCACACAGAGCACAGGATTTTTTGGTGCGAAGAGTCTTTGGGTTCTTGGCTATGGATGGGGAAGAAACAGAGGTGTCAGGGACTGTAGATTTAGGGAACACGACTATAACCATGGGTTGGATATGGGGCAGCTCAGGACAAATATGGGTGGGATGACCGATACCATCGCACAAGGCACAAGGCTTGGTGGGATGGAGAGGGGTAGGGTCAGGTGTGGTGCCCTTGTTAGTGGATTCACCCTTGCGATTTTTTCGTTTCTTGTCGGTAGCTGTCGCAGCATTAGGAGGGTTCTGCGGAGGGGCGAGGGGCACTTTCGTGGTCGAAGGAGCGATGGGGATCGATTGTACTGGTGTCACAGCTATGTATGGTTTGGGGTGGCCTGGTGGGGTCTCGGTTGGAGGGGTAAGATACCAAACGGGAATTCCCAAGGTTAAATTAGGAAGGGAAAGCGTGGCCATGACGGGGACTGAATAGATGTCGGGGGGGGGGGGGACCAAGGAAAGGTATCTGACCGAGGGGGTAGTGAGCAGGGGAGATGACTCCCATATGGTGGAGACCTGAGTGAACTGACTAAGAAGGGTAGGAAGGTTCCTTAGTGTGATGGGAAGGGTCGGGTGAAAAAGGTTTGGTTGACTGAAGCGAAGGGCTAGGAGCAGGAGGTGGTGGGCAAGATAGAGGGTGCTGACTAGCCGGAGCAGGCTATGGAAGGCTAGCCTGAGACGATTGCATCATGCAAACATTCGTTGAGCTGGGGTCAGAGATGGGAGGAGGGGGAGTACCAGGAGAAGTTCCAAGAAAAGAGGAGTCTTTGTAGACGTCGGGGGAAACACTGGTTAACGAATCAATAGTTGGTTTACTGGTGACAGTAGAGATGGTGGACTCAGGGGAGGTATGAGATTTTGGTTCATGGTAGGTCAATTGGTCAATGGTGAGAATCTTGCCATTATGAGGGAAAAACATCTTGCGGTGGACTGCGGACGGGACGGCTTACATGGAATAAGTGTAACTATGCCCCAAAAGGATGTTGTAGTCAAGAGGGGTGTCGATAACTTCAACGTCGACACAAACAGTCTTGCCAGCCAAGGTGATAGGACAGTTACGAAATAGGCCAATGGGCTGGGAGGTGTGGCCATCCCATGCACGAAGGGTGATGGTAGAAGGGGACAGTTCAGGGGATCCGAGTTGTTTCCAAACCAAAGTGGACATTACGTAGGTAGATGCCCCCTCATCAATAACACACCGAGCAACATTGGCATTTCGGATTTTGACTGGGATTTGGAAAGAAACTGAAGAAGGAAGAGGGGGTTGGTCGGACTGACGGGCGTAAAAAATAATCAATTGGTAATTAGCAGGATCTACAGTGCCCACGACAGATAGTAGAGCTCGCTTTTGAGAAGGACACGACTGGAGGAGTACCAGTGTTGAAATGGCAGCAGGAGATTGGGCCAGATCATCTACTATGCTGTATGAATGGGAAGCCCGACCAGAGGCAGAATTTCAGGGTAATGGTCCCTTAGGAGGCTTGGGATGAACCTCAGATTTGGGCAGAGGGAGTTGCAAGGGACCATTGGGTGTCGATAGAGGCTCTTTAGGACCTGACGATGGAGACTCAGAGACAGACGGAACAGGAGGTGTGGAATACTAACAGGACCGAGTTTGAAGGTTGAGGTCGACAGTGAGAGGTGGGTCAGAAGCCATCATGAGAATCTGGTAATCAGAGGAACCAGAATGGGAAGGTTGAGTGGTTACTGCGGCATGAGGTGGTTGAGTGGCCACGAATCCTTGTTGCGGGAAACGATCAGTAAACACAGCAGGTTGAGAAGTAACGGGGGTGGGAGGGGTAGTATCGAACGAGTGTTGTCCTCGTACGGTGGCCTGAGAATCCCAAAGTTGCCACATTTTTGGTAATAAGGGACAATCATGAGTGTAGTTACCATAAACACCGCAACACGAACATGGCTTATTGGTGCGAAGTGGCCTGTCGAGCTTGGGCTGAGAGCCCTATGGCTGGTTGGTAGTGGAAGAGTTGATATTGGAAGGATTGGGTCCATGATTACCAGAAGAAGATTGATTGCCTCTTCTCCTTCTTTGAGAAGGAGGAAAATTAGGTGCCCCATGTTGTGCAAATACTTGCCCTAGAGGGGGTAGTAAGTGCGGTTGTGGGGGTGGAGAAGGCAAGGGAGTGGGAGATCCAAATGCTGGAGGAGCTGGGACACCAGGTTGCGGATATGGATAAGGAGTAGGGTGGGCAGCAGTAAGGTAAGTAGAGGGGTGGAAAAAGGAGGAGGCATGCCGTAGCCAGAGTACATGCTGCCTGGAGGGGAAAAAACGCCGGAGGGGCTGGCCCCTAGAGGAAAACCATGGCTCAGAGGAGGTTGGGCAGAGGTATGTGACAGGGCTCCAATGATACTGTCGGCAGAATGGGATGCTCCTGAGGCATTAGGGCTACTGGGTTTGGGAAGGTCAGGAAGGACGGTATAAACATAACCAAATTGGGCGTAGATAAGGTCATACTTCAAGGTGATTTGGAGGGCGGCTTCTTCGGTTTGGGGAAAATGGGATGCGACATCTTTGCCAATGGGAGGTAAGAGAGAGCAAAGGAACCAGTCCATGTAAACCTGATCTTCAAAGGGGGAATATCGACATAAGCTTCTTCTGCACCGCCATTCCTGGACATGAGTGGAAAGGCGGGTTGAGGAGAATTGACGGAAGGAGGTTAAAATCTCGGTACCAGTGTCATATCGCAGAGGGAGCTGGAAATAAGATAAAAAGGCTTGGGCAATGGTCACAAAAGTGGTATGGGAGGAGGTGGCCTGTTCAACATACCATTTAGAAGCTTCACCTGTGAGTGTGCGTTGGAAAAATCGAAGACGAATAGAGTCATCAGTAATGGAATTAGAGGAACACCACATATGGAAAGATCAGATATGGTTGGAGGGATCCTCACTAGCAGGGCCTTAGAACTTGGGAATGTCAGAGGGGAGCTTGGTTGGCATAGCAAGCCAAATAACATCGTGGCGGATAGGATCATTAGTCAGCTGATTGAAGTCGGGGAGACTAAGGCCGACCATATAAGGGAGTAATGGGGCAGTCGAGGTAGGTCCCAAGGTGGTTCCACTGGAAACAGACCCAGAAGTAGTACTGGGGTTGCTGCTGGTGGTAGGCCCTGAAGTAGACATGGTGAAAGTGATAGGGGGAGAACCATGATGGGGAGAACCCGAACAATCAGAGGAAGATTTAGAGTGCAGACTCAGGGAAAGGCTTACTCGATGACGATGGGACGGAGGAAGTCAACCAAGTAGAAACTGAGGATGAAGACCAACAAGTCTCCGGGAGAGGTGCCTTGGGGGCACAATGATGATGGGAAGAAGAAAATCGACAAGGGCAGGGAGGGACAAAATCAAGTGAGGTTAAGGGCAAAAAGGTGCAGTGAAAATTGATTTTAAAGTATTTTCCAGGCATTGTTAACCAGACGCTTCTTCACTTAGGGTCAGTGTGTGGCGTGCGCTAATTTTAATTGTTTAAACCCAGACATTTTGAGATTAAAAGAAAAAGTGTGCTGCATAATGGAAAAGAAATCTGCAGTAAATAAGACTGAAAGAACATAAAATTAACAACTAACGATGCAACAATCTAAACGAAAAAGGCAGGTCTCTCAAAACTAGTCTACAAGAGGGACAAAACTAGGCAAAGCACACTAAAAATATGCCAATAGATCTAAGGTCCAAAGGGACTGGGATCTAAAGGGTAAATCTACTGAAAAGTGGTGCAGAGAACAGCAAAGAGGCAGAGGCAAGGTTGCTGTTAAAAAGGAGGAGATTAGCTGAAGATAGAAGAGACAAGTTGGTGGCCTTAGAAATGAACCCAAACAAAACGATGTGAGGTGGTTTTGAGAGGGAGAAGAGCCGCTCTAAAGGGATCTGAAAAGGAGGCATCAGATCGGAGAAAAAGAGGGCCGAAACTCTGGAAATTCAGACTTCTGAAACAATAAAGACTCGTCTACAAAAAATGGAGGGTACTAGAGCCCTAAGGGGCAATATTCCCTCTCATTTGAGTAAAGAAGATCAAAAACAGGTCTGAACGGGCGAAGACAAAGGCTGGAAAACCCTGATAGAAGCTTCAGAAAAACCCAGAAAAGGTGCTGAAAAATTTGCAGAAAAAGTGCAGGTTGTAGGTTCTGACCTGTTTGCAGTCCAGGTTGTAGGTTTGGGGCAGAAAAGTGCGTCCTAAGGCACAGGTCGCACTTTTTGGGCCGATAAGTGTGACTTGCAGATCCGGCTCTCTCAGCGGCAGATTTCAGAAAAAATTGTCGTCTCAGCTGTGGCTGATGTCTGTCACCTGCGCAATAAGGCCAGAAACACACAGAAGTTAAAAATTTGACTGTTTAAGGGTTTTAGGGGTGAAAATCACCATAAAAATAGGAAAAAAAAAATGAAAGAGAAACCCTAGGGTCTGAAACAGCTGGATATGGAGGAATAGATAAAACGACAGCGGTCGCAAAAGAAAACCCGTGTGGAGTCGCCAATTGTTAGTATGAATCTTTCGTCATAAAATATCCCTTTAGCTACGCATAACAAATATCCCTAACATTGATTATGGCTGCAAAATATCTTTAAGTTTGCTGCATAAATTCATATCTAAGCACAAAAAGACATTAAGCAGATAAAATATAGTATGGCTCCATGCATCCAATAGACAAGGAAAGAACAAAATGTTTAAAAGAACGATTTGTATTATATTAAAGAATGGGGCACTTGAGAGGAAAAAAATAAAGGTGTTTTCCATTTCTCCTCAGTGGGATGGGTTCTTGGAAGTCCTTAGTGTTTCCAATCTGGAATTTCTCTCTCTTATTGGTGTAGAAAAACAAACATGGAACTCAATGGGAGTTCATAAAACAAAAATGGAAAAATGGCGACCAAGAGTAGATCCAGAGTGATCTAATGCAATGAAGGTGACCAATGAATGGGGAAAACCCCCCTATTTATAACAAAATATTGGGGCGGTCTAGAACTCGGTGCATTGATAAAATATTATTAATCGAATTCTTGAAGCACCCTTTAGGAATAATTTATTATATTTGTTGGAGGGAAAAGGGTTCTTGACTTGGGTCAATTCCTTTATTTATAAATAATAGATAAATAAATGGTTTATTTATCATCTTAGAGAAGTGATGGGAATATAATTAAATAAATAATGGTTTATTTAATTATTTATGGATGATTTAGTCAAATTTAACTAAGAATATTATTTAAATAATTATTTAAATAACTTATTCTTAGGGAATAATTAAATAAATAAGGATTTATTTAATAAAGTTCCTTATTTTGGGTTAAATATGAACAGGAAATATAAAAAAATAATTTATTTTATGTGGTGAAAGCAATTTTACTTAGGGTAAAATTGGTCTTGCATGGTGTACTTGGGTTCATCTAATAATAACAGGTTAGATGACCAAAAATTGGTGTAACACAAACGTCCAATAATTATCCTTAATTTGACCATCATTGTTGCAATGGTTAGAATTATTTCTACTACCCTTGGATGGATGTGTAGTGGCCATTTTATTCTTATCCTCCTATTTCCAGTTCTTATTCCCCTCCTTCAAAGCTTCTTGGTGCTATTTTTTCTTCAAACCACTGAAGAACCATTTTATTTTTGCCTAGATGGTTTCTAGATAATGTGTGTATACACATGGCTCATATATTATCCTTAGCTTGGAAAGAATCACTTGTTTTTGTAAATGGTTATATAGACCCCACATATACTTAAGGAGTACATTTGGGCTCTTGGGAAAGATATCCAATAATATGACCATATTTTTGAACTTATTACACTCTTATACATGCTTATGTATACGTAAAGTAGTGTGAGTGATTCCACAGGTCCTTTACACACTTCATAGAGTATAATTGGGATAGGTAGTGTTAAATTATACAAGTTCTATAGGCAGAGTCTGTAAAGGGCCAGGTAGCCTCTCAATCTCAACTTTTATGAAAGGTGAAATATCCAGTAAAGGCCTTTAGAGAAAGTTGTGTACATGTGTTGTTTCTCCCATAAATTCTTAGGAAATGTTTTTAAATCATACATGTCATGTTGGCTTTCTCCAATCAAATTTAAAGCATGTTTTTTGTAAGTGCATAAAATAAATTTTCAAAACATGTAAATGTCATTTCTCTCAAGCTTTAAGGCCTAAAAATTGAACCTAAAGTCACTGAATTCTCATAGGATTTTGAACTTCCATAGGCTTTTAGTATGTCTATTGAGTGTTAACTTCTACATGTTCTAAATGCAAAGTCTGTAAAGGGCTAGGAAGCCTCTGGATCTCATATTTTCTCAAAGGTGACATATCTAGTAAATGCCCCTACAATCAATCTCTGTAACAGATCTAAATATAAGTTCTTCATTTTAATATCCATAAACCTCGACCACTTTAAGGAAAACTGTGTACATGTGTCATTTCTCCCATAAATTATTAGGCAAATTTTTTAAAGCATATATGTCATATTTGCTTTCTACCATTAACTTTAAAGCATGTCTTTTGTAAGTGCATAAAATAATTTTGCAAACCATGTAAATTTCATTTCTCTCAAACTTTAAGGCCTAAAAATTGAACTTAAAGTGGCTGAAATCTCATAGGATTTTGAACTTCCATACAATTTCAGTCTGTTTGTCGAGTGTTAACTTCTAAATATTGTAAAGGCAGAGTCTGTAAAGGGCCAAGTAGCCTATGGATCTCATCTTTTCTCAAAGGTGACTTATCCCTAGTGTCATTTCTCCCATGCATTTGCAATAAACCTCAATTTAATATATATTTTTATTGAATTTATTTTTTTTACATGGATTAGAAAACCACTAAATATGGTTGAAAAATGGAAATTATGCATATATGTTTCTTGCTATCCCAATCAAGGGAAAGTAGTGATTAGATATGTGTTTTCCAATATTGTGACTAGAAAAATCATTAAAAGGGAAATGAATATACAGGGAAGAACAACAAACAAGGAGGCATATTATATTGGATTGATAGAAGGCTTGGGAACAACTATGGAGTATGGATCTGTCATGTCTCCCAATATCACACAATTTTTTTTTCTTTTTTTTTTTCCAGATAAAATTTCTAAGCTCTATCTGCAGAAGATTTGTTTTAGTAGAACACCTTTCTGCACACATATATTATTCATATATTAATATAATACTTGTGCAAATCGTATAGTATGCAAATTCAATATTAATCCTAACCCTTGCGCTTTTCCCACTTCAAACTAAATGATAACACGCATATCTCAACCAATGTGTCATTCAATCTATATAATATTAAGGTTATTCGAGTAACTCATGTAGTGCTACGATGAATGTATAAACCCATGAATAAATTGGTAACTCGGTTGCTCATCTTTTCGTCCTGGTGTTAGGATATAGAAATTATGGTGATAGTACATATTGATAGGGTTTCATATTAATGTTTAATGCCACATCGATGGACCTTCTCGAGATTGGTGTTAGGGTAAACAATTTATTTGGTTATAAAATTCGATGGCGTGGTTGTGAACCCCCACAATATGCATCCTTGTTGGTTCTCCTGTCAATATCATTTGTAATGGTTACGCTTTCCACAGAGATTTTCATTTATCGCTATCACGGTGCTCTGACTGTGGATTCAAATTTACTCCAGAGTCATTAAAAGGGCCGAGCTCTTGTGGTACGCTCATATAAATTCTGGATACGGAATTTATGTTATGAAAATCGCTTAATATTTTCATCCTGGTACACCGTCGTTTATGTTGGCATTCTGTGGAGGTACTTACCTCGGTGACTTGGTTTTATTGGGATGTCCATCGTGCTACACATGGACGGCTGAGAACCTGAGCTAGTTAGGCTTTATCATGACTATAAACTGGAGCTATTTTGTCTGTGGCTTTCATTTGCTACGATGAGTAATTCTGTTCAGAGAAAGTCGAGGTTGTCGGAGCGAAATGGCATTCCCTCACACCAGTATGCAACCACTGTTTCATGATTAGGAGGTTTAACCAGTAAGTGAATGTATCATACTCATTTTTCTTCATGTTCATGGTTAAATTCATCTCGGATTTGGAAGAAATTGTTTATAATCTCATTCGACTTTGAACAGTAGGTGGTTTATCCTCCTTATTTGAGTTCGTGTTTGCATGGAGGAATTTTATCCAGCTTGCTTCAATGTTTAGGGTTATTGCGTTCCACCCAAACCAGCGCGCTTATCATTTTATTTCTCAATCGTTCTTCATGACGATTTACTCCTGTGAGGTGGTGAGATTCCTCCCACTCCATAATGGGGATTTTTTTTGTTTTTTTTTTTTGGATTTTATATTCAGCCTGGTTTTTATTATAATTTCTCCTGTCAACGAGATTTAACTCGACATGGGTATTGTATGCAGAGGTTCTGGGTTTGTGCCCGTGTGATTCTCTGGCATTGCAATTTCAGTCCTTCCAGAGGTAATTTTCTGAGGAAACTTTTATTTTCTTGAATGTTTATGCATTTACTCGACCTATACTCTGATTAAGTTGCTTTGATTTTCTGCAGGCGTTCCATAGAAGAATCGGTCCTTCCTATGGGTGAGTAGATTCTTCGGTTGTTATCGAAATCTCATACCATGTCAATAGTTAACTTTGTTTTTCATAGAGATTAATTCATTTCCGAATTTTTTTTGTGGCAGGTACGCTCCTACCTCACGCAGACTTTCTTCGAGGGTCTCCTACCCACTCTTACACTCCAAGTCTTATAACCCTTTTTATTTTCCTATGGCATAGGTTGGTGCCTACCTCTTGTCGGAATTCATGTTTGCCTTCGTTGTCTGTTCAGATAAATCTATATATTTCTCATTAAAATGGTTACCATCTATTTCTGGTTTAGGGCTGAACTCATTTATGGCACTGAGAAATTTCCTGGAACTTGATTTTTTTTGTAATAACCCATGATACTATGCGAGCCTATTTTTTTTTATATCTGGCTTCCGTCTTTGATATGTCGGTAGATGTAAATTTTCTCTAAAGTTCTCAGTTCCGTGGCTACGTTTCACTTAATGACTGAGTTACTAACTGGTGATAGAGAAAGAAATACAATTTCTCACACTATTTATGCTTCTCGTTCTTCCACATGGAATTTATATCACCACACATGAATTTTACTTGTTATCGAAACTTTTGTTTTTATAATAGGAACGTTTGAATAGTATATATGAATTTTCCCCAATTACCCAGACATTATATTTCTAACAGTGGCATCTATATATATATATCTATAGGTCCAAGATCTCTCGGTTCAAAAGACTTACATTTATGTATCAGTGATCATATATAATGTCGTCTTCTCTTCCATATGTATATTGTTGGACTCCACGTCACCTTTAGTTCATCTAACAAATAATCGTAGCTGTGTTTTAAATTTGGTGCAGAGGTATGGGATTATAAAGTTGTACATGCTCATTTTACCTTGCAGTCGTAATATAGAATTCTATGTATACCTTTGCTATCTGGTTATATATTATTCCTCGGTCAGGTAATACAGATCGGGGGTTTGCTTAATTCGTTATATCTCTACTCCTGCTGAGTTTATATAAAACAAGGAATCTGTTTATAAAATTCTATTTCTCTTTTTGTTGACTATCGTAGTTGATGGTTAATAGATAGTCCTATTTTAGGATCATAGAGGTATATTAATTTTATCTTCTGCTCCGAAATTGGAGGATGTTATTTACTGCTCATATGATTGCATTATGGTATACTATTGAACTCTCATGGTTAACAGAAGCTTATTAATTCACAAAACTTTAATTGTGCAGTATTTTAACCCTCAGATTTATTTCACATACTGACTATATGGTTGGGAAGATTCCTTCTCATTTTTTTTCTTGAGTCCTTATCACTAGACAAGTTCAAGAGAGATAAATTTTCTGAATCTGTACATGTATGAAATAAACTTCAAGTTGCATAGAACAATAGAATGAACTATAATTAATTCCATCACACTCACCAATTCACTTTTCCTTATAAATTCCATCAATTTGTTCAGAGTAGTCTAGGGTTAAATGATCTGTAGAGGAATATGTATCCACAGATTTAAACCAGCCGTGGTTTAGAAATTCTGTTGGATTCTACTCTACATATTCTGATTCTACAACTATTCAGAACTAAGAAGGTGAATTCCTGAGGATTAATTCTGTTAAATGTAGCAATTAAAATACTACTAATATCAAATTAACTTTTATATGTAGCCAATTCATCCTATTAAAAGTAAACAAATCAATAGTTTAAAAACATACCAATCATGCAGTCAACCAACCTCCCAACCTTAGAGTCCTTCTTCTCTCCCAGAACTCACCCCCGAGCTGAGATCATCTCCTAGAACATATCAACCTCAAATCTGTTTAGGATCAGCTTATTTAAGCTATTTTTCCCCAAAGCCTGTTTCTAATTCTGCGTCCAGAATATCAAGATGCTTTTCTTCCTGTTTGCCTAGGCTTCCCATTTTAGGGACTCTTTAAAGCTGTTTTATGCTTTTCCTCAGCCTTTCCAGCTTTTTTTACCTCTTCCCAACTACTTTCCTCATCATTGGGGAATTTTCAGATTTTTCCTCAAAATCTTCTTTAGAATTAATTTCTTTCAATGAATTTTTGAAAGATTGTGGGGAATATTTGTTTCTCCATCCTCATGGATTTAGCAAGTGATCTCAAAATCTCATTTTGGTCAATCTGCACAAAATCATTTTATTCATTTCCTCAACTTAAACACAAATTTACATTCACAATTTATTTTTCCTTTGGGGTCCACTCCCCTTAGGATTAAAGTTCAATTGTCTAACTTTGAAATTCCAACACCTAAATTGGGGGTGTTACAGGATCAAATGGGATTTTTGTTCTCACCAATTATGAACTTGTGTGAAACCAAGTTAATGGTGTGTACAAAGTTAAGAAGGGGAGGCTAAAATAACTTCATCGAATAGAAATGAATAATGTTAGCCAATCTCAATTTTTTATTATAAGACATTGTACAAATGTGAATAAAATATCTATTGATCTATTACGTGGGGCAATGCCAATTTAGGATTCATCTATCAAATATGAACTAATAGATAAATTAGAATTATATGAGGCAATTCCAATGAAATATTCATCTCTCAAAGATGAATTAGTTTTGAGATGCTCTTCTTCAAAAATTCAAGATTCATCTCTCAAAGATGAATTACTGTTGAGATGCTCTCCTTGAAAATTTATTGATGGACGTTGTAACATATCTTGGATATGTGTGTGTTTTGTACTTATAAATGTGTATTTTTTAATGACCATGTGCTTTTTTCAATTATATACAAAGTGTGCTCCCACCAAACCATGTAAAGCGCAATTTGGTGAACTTCACATTTGCAACAAGTGGTGAACTTCACAATTTTATAAATTAAAATGCAGGGACGTTAACAATTTTTTTTTCAATTTGTTTTTTTCAATTTTATACCAAGTATGCTCCCACCATGTAAACTAAAATTTGGTGAACTTAACATTTTTATAAAAAAATTTGCTTAAATTGAGTTTCACACATCGATTAGTGCTTGAAAAGTTTTGTTTTACATAATTTGTGTACACTAAATTACATTAATTTTCTGAAATTTATTTTGAATTTATTTTAAATTAGTTATTTAAAAAAATAATTGTAAATTTCCACTGTAGATATATATATCATGGAGGAATAACTACGAAGATCAAAAAAATCCCATATCTCTATGAGAGAGTGGGATCAGGGATCGAGGGATGTTCATGGTATTTAAATATAATCTTAAATCTCCATACATATACATACATGTATGTACATATGGAATCTATTTGTTATCAACTTTGTGAGTTAAATTAGTTGTTAATAAGTTTCATTTTTTATTTTTTAGGAGCTAAGAGGAGAAGGTTCTATACTCCATCAATAGAGTATGTCCATGGTTCACCCATTCGTGGTATGGTTCACACAATTTAATCAATGAATATTTACACGTATTTATATGTATGAATGTATTTTTCAATTGATTATAAATTCATATTTGTTTATGAATATTCTCTCTCCTCTCAAGAGGTTGGTGGTGGTTCAAATCCCCTTAGAGGGCCATCAATAAGTGCTAGCAGGTTGCGTGAAGGTGGTGATATATATTCCCCCAGAGGCCAATCAACGGATGCTTGAGTTGGTTCTCAGCAGGGTCGTTCTGGTTCTCAATAGTCTTAGAGTGGGAAAGATGCTAGCCAACCACATCGAGGTGGCCATCAATTTGTACAAATTTGTTTGAATGTTCTTTTCTAATATAAAAAAAATTATATATAGATGCAGAGGCTAAAAATTCTCCAAATGTTGGTCAAAAAAGACATAGGGAAGAACACTTCATTCAAGAAGAAGGTTTTCCACCCACCATGACTTATCCAGCCGACATATACAATATACCTTGGGAAAGAAACATGCAGCAATGCACCTTAGAAAGGTGTCAACATCTTCATGAAAAATTGCAGAGAGATCTCATGGCTTTGACTCTACCTGCTGAGAGTCGACAAAGCTTGGAAATAGTTACACACTCTGTAGGCCAACTAGTAGATGCGTACCGAAAGCTTGGGGCAACCACTGATAGTTTTGTGGAAGTCATGAGAAAAATAAAGGAAATAGTAATGGGTGTTGATTAATGGGAGGTTGTTAAGGAAAGAGTTACAGCAAAAATGGAAAATTCCATGTTTAATTTCAAAGAAGGGTCGAAAATAAATATTCTGAAGTTGAAATATTTCAAGAACCCTGCTATAGCTCACTATTTGTATGATAGACACCCTGCGGCCTATGGAATACTCCCATAGAACGAAGAGGTTCCGCTTTATTTTGAAAACATATTTTATGCATAATTATTTTTGCAAATGAAACCTAATTACAATGACCTTCCCTCTGAATATTTTGGTCCTAGGAAAGGTTGATTGTCTAACTATCGGGGTGCTAGGTGTGATGTTGAGTTTCCTCATCTTGATCCACTATTGGTTATTGGACCTATTCATGTCGAAACTTTGCGGTCAGATATGGAAGCCACTTCTCAAATTAGTCAAGAAGTAAGGGATGCCATCATTGACACTGTTCACAATGGATTAGGTGGAGTCAATGTTTTTCTGAATCGACAAAGAGAATGTGAGAATGCATGAGCTAAATTTGTGTATTATACAAATGAATATATTTACAACATGAGTGTTGAATATCTCAAAACATATGAAAAGAATTGTCGCAATGCTTGGCATGACCTAATTTTTGATGAGGGAGAGGGAATGGGAACGGTATGTGTTAATGGTTAGGGTTCAATTATTTTAACACATGTAAAATTTGTAATTAATACATATATATACATACATTTATTTGTATACATAAATTTAACAAGAATGTATCATTATATGTTAACACCATTTGCAGTTTTCATGCTTGATGAATGACGAAAATGTTAATATCACATTCAGAGCCTCTAGTTCAAACAACCAAGATGGGTCTCACCATCAAGATATGTTGGAAAATGTTTGTGTTTTCTAAGTGATAATTTTAAAATAAATAATTGTGCACACATGTAAATGTACATATATATATTAAAATGTCGTAACAGATTCTTATTTCATCCATTTTTTTTGGATGGCGGTACCTTCTTCTTCCTTAGGAGATATACCTTCTACTTCCTTAGGAGATTTTCCCGATCCACAACAACATGTATGGAAAATTTTTCACTTTTAAAATTTATTTTTTTAGGTTATTTATTACACCTCAAAAATTTCCATTAAAAAATGAGATATATCTATATCTTGAGTTATTTTTAAATTTTCAAATTTTAGGATTTTGAATATTTTCTTTCTGAACCACTCTTATGCGATGTGCCAAATCTGACAGCACAATTATTCAATTTTTCACTTAAATATATATTTTTTTAAATTATAAGTTATAAATTCGAGCTTAAAAGTTTTATTATAAATTTAGATCTAGAGATTTTGAGTAATTTTAAATTTTTTGAATTTTAGGTTTTTGGAGATTTTCTTTTGGAGCCTCTCTTAGGAGATGTGCCAAATCCACCTGCAGAAGTATTCAAATTTTCACTTAAATATAGATGTTTTTAAGTTATAATTTATAGATCCACGCCATTTCAACCATTTGAACAAGTTGTCTAACTTTTATTTTAATATTATTGAAAATAATTTTATATATATGCATTTTCATTTGAATTGTTTTTAATATATATATATATATATATATATATATATATATATATATATATATATATATATATATATATATATATATATATATATATATATATATATATATATATATATAATTGTACATGTATATTGTACAGTTTACTATTGGAGATGTTTCCATGGGGGAAGTTTTATCAAACGAGCAACAAATGGAGAGGGAACCTCATGAGGTATTGCATGATTTTTTTTATATTCTATTTTTTACATGAAGTTCTATATATTCTCACTCAATTTTAAAACATCAAATTTTAGTGTTTATACACATTTTGTACAGGTTCCCCATGCTTCGCAAGATAGTTTGCGGATTGAGACTTTGCTAGGAAAGACACTACATCCATCTCTATTTGATGGATGATGCACATGCACATGTGCAACATTATATTTTCAATAGATATCTACTCTTAAATTTACCTTTTTATATATTATCCAGATGTAGTCATATATAACTTGATACTTGATACTTGTGAGATCTACAAATTTTGGACATATTTTATGTGAAGTACATTTGGTACATGTGAATGTGATATATAATTTTTTTTTAAATTATGTTTTGGATGGTTGAACTACATTTGGCATGTGATTATGATATTATGTTTTGTTTTGAAAATTCAAGTTGTCGTTTTCCGAACAAAACAAAAAAATCGCACGAATATATGTACATGTAGAAATGATTTTACACATGTTTGAATATATATGTTAAAAATATTGAAGTACAATACATTTTGATATATATATATATATATATATATATATATATAAACAATCATAGGATTCTAGGTCTTGTTATCCGTGTTGAAAACAATCATAACATTTTAAAAATGCAATATATAATGTATATATATCCAGTACATCAACATTTTTTTATCAACGCCAATAGAATTTAGCTACTTTTCATCAATGCCTATAGAGTTTATCTACTTTCAGTTAATTTCATTCTAAAACATATCTATTCAGTACATGAAACATTTGTCATCAATGCACATGGGAAAACTAATTGAACAATTAATTTCATTCTAGAACATATATATATCCAATATGTGCAACATTTTTCATCAATTCACATAGAAAAGCTACTTTCAGTTAATTTCCTAGAACATATATGACCATCGGACAGAAAAATTTTGTACTATTTTCTATCAGGAATAAAGATGTGGGCCAAATCCCACCAAAAGTCGGAGAAGTGCTCCAAGTCTCTTGTCTAAAAGGAATCTTTGCACAAAACTATACTGTGAATGGCTTATTTACATTATGGATACTTTTTACCAGAAAAGCCCATGAGAAAAACTGGTCACATTCAATCCATGTATATATCGAGTATGTGAAACATTTTTCATCAATGCACATAGAAAAACTACTTTCAGTTAATTGCATTCTAGAACATATATATTGAGTACGTGAAACATTTTTCATCAATGTAGATAGAAAACTACCTGAACCATTAATTTCATTCTATAACATATATGTATATCCAATACAAGCAACATTTTTCATCAATGTATGTATAGAAAAGCTAATTTTAGTTGATACGAGTGTGCATGTACCAAAAAAATTTGTACATGTGCAAACACTTGCACATATAACATAACAAGGTAGCTCAATTTTTAGTTGAGTTTTGGAAGTTCTAAAACATGAATTGAAAGAGAATAAATTGTTGGGTAGTTCAATAAAAAAAATCCAATGGAATTCCATCTTCATGATCCATTCATGATCGGATTTTGACATTTTCCATTTCTTAATTTTCATTTTTTTATTTGATTGAACCTCTATGAACTTTATCCATGCTGCACACACTAAGTGACTATATTAACAACTTATGAAATTAGTTTCATAGTCTTCAAAGTAAAAAAAATCCCAAATTTGATTAGTTTTTCTGAAAAAATAAGCTTTTAGTGTAATAGATCCTCTTTTATATGGAAACCCGTGATCATTATAGTCTTCTAATAATTTCATTTTTCATTTAGTGCAATGCATCCAATAATACTTCACATTTTCATCATTGTCAGTATGTGCAATTATAACAAAAACATCTCCTGCACAATATAAAAAAATAACAAACTTATGTATTTAAATTTATTTCTATATCTTTATCATTTGAAAGAAATTCAAATGTTACATTCTCTAATAAGATCAAAAACTCGATCACCATCAGATGATATTGTAGTCTCCTCTGATTCCATTTCTTCAAACATTGTAATGGATATTTTTCCCTTTGTATTTAGCTTTGTATGTTTCTAATATTTTACATACATTTTTTCTTTCATAAAGTTCATCGGATTCTGTGTTGTCTATGCAAACATGAAAAAATATGAATATTTTCTTTTATCCAATGCAAACACATTTCTAGACAACTTTTTTTTAATTGAATGCAATTTTCGAGTCTCTTTTATTGTTTCAACGTCATTTCCAATTGATCTATCTACATCTTCAATCCCAATATGCCAACAAAAACTTTATATGGAAAATTAAAAGAAGAATGTAAAAATGATATCAAAATACCATCAAGGATAATCATTGTGATAAATGTACACTGTTTAAAATTATATATCCAATAAAATTAAATTGAATGTACCTTCACACTTCCCTTGATCAGTTAGTCTCATGGCTTAGAGCAACGATGCACCATTGAACAAATTCTTTAGCGTCCACAAGTCAGCTTGCAGAGGGGTTCATTTGATATCTTTGAAGTGCTTGTTTTATGGATGCCCCTGCACTGTCATGTTCTCCTTTTCCATGGCCAGTCTCAAGGAAATTCCAACAATGTTTAATGGAGGTTTTCTTATGAAGAAAACAAAACCAAAAGAATGATCGTGCAGATTTGAATTGACCTGCGCAATCGTCTGGCCTTATCCAATGTTCATTGAATGTTATTCCATGACTTTTCAAGGAGTCATAAATATTTCCAAACAGTGTTGTAAAAAATATTTATAATGTGTACGATCGTCACTGATATAAAAGTGATATTCTTTAATAACATGCCGATTTTCACTGGCACTTTGTATATGATCGACATTTTTTTCAGCATGTCTATATAGAATATGCACGAGCATGGAGACTTGGTTAGAATGATAGTATTCACTCTCAATTTCTTTTTGTAGAACAAATTTGTAGTTTTCTTCAAAATAAATTACTGACAAAATGGTCCCTGGTGGAAAAACATCACGAGATTTTTTGAATTGAAAGTCTTTCCATCAAGCTCTATGAGAATGCTTAGTGTATTTATAAATTTATGCCTCAAACTTTCTCAAAAAGTCTATCACAAAAATTTCTTCTTCTCGTAATGTAATTGTTTTAGCACTATTTTTACCTTCAATCGATGGGTGGATATATTCATATCTCTTCCATTTCACTTTCATGTTGGATAATGATTGATCATTTATATAAATACGATATTCGTTTTGAAATTTAGTCAAATTTCCACAATCATCGCATTTTTTACAACCAACACATTTCTTTTCGTAAAATAGTTCATCGCTTTATCTTTCACATAGAATTTGAGATATGAAATTATGGATAGTGGAAGGAGGTGAATATTTCCAAAATTTTCTACCAAAATTAAGGAATGTGTCATAATATAACTCAAATTCCACATGATAATGACAACAACAAGTATCGCATACGGTGATAGGTTTTACATACCATGGTTTTTGTTTAACAAAAGCATTGATTGAGACATGAATTCCATGATTCTCTTCTTTGAACTTGTTGAAAAACTCTATCTAAGTCATTTCTAAGAAATGTTTTCCATGTTCTTCATACTAATTTTGTGTTATTCTTCTTTGCATCACATCCTTTGCATTTGGCGAAACACGTGAATTTTTCTTCCAATATTCATATATAATTTTTTAAACATTTTATCCAAGTCTATGTTTTTATGGTTTCCTACAGATATCTTTCCAACAAGCGAATTCATCATTTACATCTATTTGCAACCGAAATTTCTGATGTTTGTGCAAATTTTTTTGTGAGCTTCCCAATGCTCATGCCATAGATTTTACCAATCGATTCATTTAGTACTTGATGAAACCACTTCCATATGTATTTCTCTACGTACAACTAGAACATTTTTCTATCTAGATATTCTAATTGAATTTATAGCACTATTTATATTTTGTTACACATTTTCCTTCATTTTTTTATCTTTTGTTGATTTCCGAATACCCAATACAGTCGTAGCTTCTTTCAATTTCTTTAATGATAGTATAAATTTCAACATTTGGGCTTGAACTATCACATTTTCCTTTATGAAGTACGTATCAAAAATGCGTTTAACACGATATCATATAATATGGTCAGCTCTTTTATGTCCACATGTCTGAGTGTCAACATTTTCTAACATCTCATCATTGACATTGATTTCATCGGTACATATTTGAATGAATAGTACATAATAATTTTACATATTCAATAAATAAATTAAGTAATAAATATTTTAATTTCAATAACACGTGGATGTGCTCAACATATATATATATATATATATATATATATATATATATATATATATATATATATATATATATATATGTACATACACACACACACATACCTTGTGATTCAATTTCTGCACTTGAATTTCCTTCAACATTTTCACCATCTTCAATCATTGGTTCAATATCTCTTTCACTTTCTCTTTCAAAATTTTGTATCTCATCATCAATATTTTGAGGAATATCTCTCTCTATTTACATTGCAAAATATTTTTCTAATTAGTTTATCAAATAAAAATTAACTTTCACATTTTACACTAGGAAAATTTTAAATATATCAAATTCATAATATTTACATTTACATACATGCTTCAACTTCTAGTTGAGGTTGATTTTCCCCTTCAATATTTCAGAGTGCTTCTCTCTTTATTTTATGAGATTCTCTTGTCTCTTCTCTACACTCCTCAGGGTCTCTTTTTCGATCATATTTTCTCATACAATATCTTCGATTTCCCATGATAATAGAGTATGAAGTTCAAGAATTTTTCTTCAAAAATTTAGACAAAAACTCAATTAAAAAAAACATTACAAAATATTTAATTAAAAAAAAATCCTCATTTTCAAAATTTTGCGAAAAATACATACTTCAATCTAAAACACTTTAAAAAATCTGAGAAAAAAATTTCTTGTAAAAGTGAAACGAAGCTCAAAATATTTCCTTCCAAGTCCTACAAAAAAATTTGATTTAAAAAGCTAGACAAAAACTCGTTTTAAAAAATCATTATTGAAGATTTACTTCAACCCAAAAAAAGTACTCTAAAAAAGCATAACTTTAAAAAATGCCTCCAAAAAATGTCCATTGAAAATTAATTCCAACTTCTTAAAAAATGCCAGTTTAAAAAAATTTCAAAAAAGCCTCTAAAAAAATATCACTTTCAAAAATACTTCCGAAAAATGTCCTTTGAATACTAAGCCTAAAAATAGTCCTTTCGAAATTACACCAAAAAAGAGTCCTTTGAAAATTAAGCCCAAAACCTCTAAAAATAATGAAAATTAAGCCCAAATCCATACCTTCAAAAACAATGAAAATTAAACCCAAATCCATACCTTTAAAAACAATGAAGACCAAAAATCATCCAAAAAATGTATCACATACCTCCAAGAAATGTCTTTTTAATGTACCTCCAAGAAAATTCCTTAAACCCAAAAAAATCCTCTGCAAAAATGTCCTTTGAATGTACCTCAAAGAAAATTCCTTAAACCCAAAACAATTCCTTGCAAAATTAGACCATGGCCTTTGTAAAATCACACCAAATGTGCAAAAATATGCGAAAATAATGAATGTTTTTGCACCAATTTATATTGTCATGAAATGTTTTTTTGGAGAGGCCTCGTGATATTTTCGGGGCGACAGAGAGTTGGGTAAAAGTTCTACCGAACTTGTATAAAAAATTCGGGCGAACTTTTATGTCATAGACTTGATGGGGCATCGTCACAGAAAACAATTTGGTGGAAGTTTTTTTAAGAGTTCGGCCAAAATAACATGTCAAAAATTACACAGAGCGAAGCTCTGAATACATATATTCAACTTTGGACTCATTAAAATCCATGAAACATTCTGAATTAACTATCGGAACCAAGATAAGCATTGTCAGAATTCAATCTGCTTTCTAGAAATATAAATTTTATTGAATTTCATAAATATTTACAAATTTTAATTATTTTTGTAATAAAACAGTTGCAAAAAATTTCTGAAGGTCATTATGATTCAGTGAAATCGTAATTCTGTATCTTCGAAAATACAATGTAAAAATTTTGAAAAAATTATGGTGCAATACATTGGTCCGTCGTTTGTAATGGGTAGTTTTTATATTTTTAGTTTATAACTTATATGTTAACAAATTTCATGTGTCAGGAAATATATTCAAAATATGAAGTTTTTTCATATTGGACAATTTCAAAAAATTCTAGTAATTATGATATGGATCCGTTGGCTTTGTAAATATAAAGAAACCAAAGTAGACTCTGTCTGTATTGTTGCAACACATTTTGTTTCCCAAAAACATAAAGTTTCAAAGAATACAACAGTGCGTATTAACATGACTTATTATGAATTCTTTGATTGTTAAAAAACCGACACTCAAAGAAACACTAAGTTGATATATCAAATGTGTATAAAAAAAATTCCAAAAAATAACTAATAGAAAGCTAATAAAATTTCTGACAACTTTTATTTTTATTGCAAAATGAAATTGTAAACAAAAAAATTGTTTTGACTTGCAGAAAGTTGAAGAACAGAAAAAAATGAAAGTTTTTTTCTAAAAAAAGGGCAAAAAGTGTGACCCAACTTCACATTTTCACCCTCAACACATTCATAGATATGATAGATCTTAACTTGCCAAAAAATATTCACACTTGTACTCACTAAGAGACGAGGCTCCATGGTCACCAGTCTCTTTCAGACACAGTCTCATCGTGTGAATCTCAACCACAAGGGTCTCAGCTCAACGATATTGCTATGATACCAGCTAAAACAATAGGAAGACAAATCGAATTCAGAATGAAACCCGTAGCTATATAGTGAGGATGACGTGAGCCTACCACAACAATGCATTCATTAATTAGAGGAATCACACATACACAAATATAATGGCTACATTTTGTTCAATGGATCACAACAATGTCCAAGAAAATATGACCTAAAATTAAACTTAGAAAACAATCAAAACATCCTTTCTCCATTATTTCTAAGTGACATGAAACCATTTGTGTTTATATGAAAATTGGAAAAGGATAATGGCAATATATTCCAAGTTCCTTTTTTTCCTGGGTGCTTAAATCCGTGGAATATTTCATCACAAACAACTTTCCAATAGACACGGGACAAGTTGTAACGATTATTTTAATTAAAATCTAAGCAATTTAAAAATTGATGTTTTTGATAATCGAAATCCAAACAATGATAATATTAATCATGATCTAGTTAATTATCTTAGGTTCTAAAACCCTAATGTTCCATTCATTCGTTTTTATTTTCTTTTCTCTTTTTATCTTCAAATATCGGTGGTTTCTCTTAAAAAAACCTCATGCAATATTGTACCTTTTTGGAGTTTGTGTTTAAAATAAAACAATGTACGTAAGGAATAACCTAATTATGCAACTTTGTATTTATTTTTGGTTTTGTCCATATAGTAATAGGGAATATATGAAGAATAAGCCATGTTTAATGCATGGAAAATTTTAGGGGCTATTATTCGCAGGTTGGCTAATATTCGATGGTTTTTCCAAAAAAAAGATTCGCCAATTTCCATTTTTTTATAAAAATGATTCGCCCAAATTTTAAAATATAAAATTATTTTACGTTAAAATCTGCCAACAGTATATATACATTATATATAATATCATTATAAATTTTAATGATTTTAAAAATACGTTAGTAAAAATTGTATAGTTTACATATTAGGGACTAGTGAAATTCGCCAATTTTTTAAACTTCAAAATAATTTTCCATCATTAAAATTTTCCCTGGTTTAATGTTTTAAACTTCCATATTTGTAATGAAAGGAATTTTCTTAGTTTCGTATTGGGTCTCCAGGATGAAAAAAATTGTTTCATCTCTTTGTAGCTTTGAAGAAGTTATTTATTTTTAATGTGTAAATATATTTGGATAAAACATATTTTAAAATTAACATAAATGTTTTAAAGGAATGGTTAATTGAACAATAAAATTTATTTAAAAGATGTCACCTTCTCTAGTATAGAAAAAACAATAAAGGTTTTAAGGTGACACTTTGCTAGAAAATTGGAGCGCCAATAAAGAGGATGGAGATAATAAAACTAGGACATTGAAATGACCTACCATTGCAACAAAAATGGAGAATATTTGTTAAGATTGCTCTAATTCACTCACATTATGACATTGATATATTAGGAACTATAGACATATATAGGAATCAGGGATATAAAATACATAGTATCATCTAATCTAGATCAGATATATGGACGTGGGGCATTTAGTTGTTCCAAATAAATCTCAAGTCTCAAGAAAATATATACTTCTGGATGATGAGGGTTGAGTTACGATACTATATTACCATGGAAATGAATTATTCGTGTAATATTATAGTAGTTTTGTAGGTGATTTCATATGATATCAATTTTCCATGCTAAAAATCATTAGTCCGAGATCATGTTTTATTGGAGATCTCCCAAGGTAGCCATCCCACTTACACATGTTTATAAATACTAAATTTTAAAATTGAATTTTGGAATATACCTATTTATCTTGTATATATGGGAAAATATTGTAGTCCATAGGTGGGATGGAGTCATTACCTATGTGTTATCTATGCTATGGAGAAATCTTAGAGTCCATAGATACGAGTCGACTCCTACCTATGGACTACCTATGTTGTGTTTATCTCTATAAAAACACGGAATGTAATATGACTCCATAAGTGCTTTAATTATAACCCACAACCTACAATGTACTATATCATAATTTGAAAATGATTCCATTTATCCTTTTACTTTTACCTAACATCCTATTTGAAATGCTGATATTGTCTCCCCATCGACAACCATTAGAATCTTGAATTTTCTGTATGTAGATGTAATATCAATCCTTCATACAATTATCGTGAAACACTTTAGGTGTAATTACGGTAGTATATTTACATTAGAAGCTGTTGATTAACTTGAGTTTATATGTATAGTGGTTGGATCATATTTTCCAAACTTTGATAATCCATTTAGGTTCTTTTATTTTCGAAAGTATCAATGCTTTGTCATAAAATTAGTTTTTTTTGCTACATAAATTGGCTACTAATGAGCATAACATTTTGGACATTTTAGTCTTATTAGCATGATTGCTACCATATCTCTAGCTACATATCTCTTATCTAATTTGATATGGAAAGCATACATTTTTTTGTAATTAGGAAATTGCAAGGTTGCTTTTGGTAAATTGGCTACAAAGTATATGTTATATTTGAATATTTAGGAGTGCACATCAATGTCAAATATTTCATAAGGTGAGGAAGTCCAAGTTCTATTTCACTTCAAATGTAGAGCCTTGAATGAAACATTGCTAGAGCTCTAAAGCATCCAATATATCATTGTTAGAATATATGTTTTGCATGATCTTCATCTTATAATGATTTATTGTCAAGCCTCTACTACAAACTTTTAAGAAAACCATTAAAAGATATATTTTATAAAATACACCATTTTAGTAGTATTAGAGCAATAAATGTTATGATATATATAGATTTTTACTTATTTTTAAAAATTATATATATATAATATTTTTAGTTTTACTAAATAAAAAAATTCAAGTAATTAAAACTCACCATATGCTATGAAACAATGGAAAATTATATCTATGAAAGTAAAAATATTAAAGATTTATTTTAACTTTTTTAATAAATAATTTAAATTGAAACCATTCAACAAAATTTTCATTATATCTTAAAAATCCAATTAAATTAATATCAATTTAAAAATATTTGATTTAAGAAAAAAAATTTAATCCCATCATAAGAGAGATTATTAGCCTAATGAATGTGTTCATAAATGACATGGTAGAAATTAATATCGCTTCACATTTAAACCATAAGAATGTTCCACTATTTCGTTTACGAAACCAAAGAAATGTTCCACTAGTTCGGTTACCTTTGAGCACTCCACTAACCTTTCTTAGGGGCCCAGCGTGGGTCACATTCCTTCCACTTCATTCCATAAAAGAATTGTAAGTAACCATATATATTATATTCCTAAGGGATTTGATTAAATTTAAGAAATAACGTCTGTGGCATTTAAAGCCTTAAATTGTTTCACTATTTCTCATACCATGAGAATTCAACTATTCTTTCTATGGGAAAAGCATGAAATACATTTCTTTTGAAAGGGACCATATGTATTATATTCCTAAGGGATTTGGTTAAGTTTAAGCGATAATGTCCCTTCACATCGAAAGCCTTGAAATGTTTTACTATTTTGCATATCATGAGAACTCAACTAACCTTGTGAGGGCCCAGACATGAAATAAATTTATTTTCCTTCGTTTAATAAAGGATTTTACTTATACTGATCCGCCAATTAGGGGCATGGTTGGAAGCTTTAATTTTTACATGACTTCCAGAGTTGGCCAATTACTTTACCTTGCTATATTTGATTTCCATCATCTTGATTTACACAAGGCAAAAAATATTTATGTAATTTAGTTTTTTTATTTCCTTTTCATTATATTTCCATACATGCCAACTTATTTGTACTAAGTTGCGTTATAATACTTTGTAAATAAAGTTTTATTTAATATGATTTTTTTATAAGATTAAATTTTAGTGTAATGTTTAAAGTAAATATAAAAAAAGAATTTAGAGAGTTTTGTTTGTTTTTGAGGAAATGAGGAATATTAAAAACAAAAAAGATAATGTAAGGTTTGGAAAAGCTTTATATTATTTTAGGAGAATTCAAGAAATTACTTAAAAGTATAAGTGAATATTTTCATTACCATTGGGTTAAGAAATTCTTATAAAAGAAGCATGTTGCAAGTTTCCATAAGGAATTGATAAGGAAGAGTGGGATTTATGGATTATATTGCATATTTTTTTAAATGTATTATTTATTTGATAATTAATATTTTATAAAAATAATGATTTATTATTTCATAAAAAGTTAGAAATGGATAATTAAAATATTATTTAGTGAATATTAAATCAAATATATTTAAATATATTTAGGTTTTTAAGATTAGAAAAGAATCATTATAATGAACTATGAATTAAGTAAATAATTTGATATTCAAAATAAATAACAAATAATACACATGTTTTAAATAAAAATAAAAAATTATAAAATATTGATAAAACCATTATTCATCTCATGAAATTAAAAACATCTATTTAAGATAATATGACTCAAAACAAAGTAATTTAATCTCTAAAAAAGAAACCTCTTTAAATTACTAGTGAAAAAGAACCAAATTATCATTTAATAATTCACATATTGAAGTGACATAAAATGAGATTATATCATAATAAAGTATATTTTGTTAGAAAATTTGCCATTGATGTTAAATGGCTAATGAGTCAGCAGGAAAGATGAAGTTTAAGTTGTTTAACATATAAGAAACCATGGATTTGTGTTATGACTGGTTTTATAATTTGGTTTTATAATTTGTGGATTGAGTAGTTTTTTTATTGATTCCCTTGGAACAATGTTTATAAGAAAAGGAAGATTCAACCTACATTTCTCAATTGTTTTCTCCTCCCCTTCAATACTGTCCATCTGCTACAACATCTATGAGAAAGAAGATTAGAGATATAAGTAACCAAATCCACCTTAGAATAAGTGTTTCAAATGTCCTCCGAAAAGGGTACGGTAAAATAGTGATGATGAATTTGATGAACTTGAGTCCCCCTCCTTTCCTTCTTAAACGAAACTATGTATGAAGGTGCACCCCATAAAATCTATTTCCAATGTAATGGAAAGTCTAGTGGACATTGAAACCAGCCAATTGGCAATGCAGGACCTAATAGCCGTTATAATCTATAGGGAGAGACATAGAGTGCTAAGAACTTACTTAACATCATATCAGACCTGTTCATTGTTGGAATCATAGTTGTCGGAGCTCTAAGTTGAGATTCTATAGCCATGTACTAGAATTTTCAATTTAATTATATAATTATTATAGTCGGCTTAAATTGAGAGGTCTCCTTTAAAAGAGGCAAGTTGGCTCCCTCCTTCCGAAAGACACGATAGTTAAAGTAATATTCGACTCGTATAAATTGGTAGCTAGTCACACCCATTTGGCACAAGAATTTGGTCAAGGAACTGGACTAAAGAAGTACACAAGAGGATATGAAAATCTGACGAATAAAAGGTTCATAACTCATCAACATAGTCGGTCATATGATCAAAGCTACCTGAAAAAGCTATTTTCTTGATAGTTTCTTCGCAGTAAATAAGCAAAACGTTCCAACATATATCTTCGAAAGCGGCGAGATGGAGGAATCACAAGATCGAAGCGATAATGATAATAACAATTGTACAGTAGAAACGTTTCGGCGGGTTGCGAGAGAAATGTTTGAGCGGCTTATTTGTCATGCAGAGAGCGAGACAAATAAAGGCATAATATGGCAAACATCTGTAGCTTCCACAGCAACAAGTAAAACTGACGACCTTCCACAAAAAGAAACGGCAAGCAGGGAAAATGAGTCTGCTGTTCAGCAGCACTTGATCTCAAGCGCAGTGTTTAGATGGATGGAAAGAGACAACGGAGAACAGTGGGACTTGGAGAACATTTGGGACAATGTTTTTCTACGTCAGTTAGATGACATTGGACAGAAACCCAACTGTGAATGGCATAGTGTGAACTACAGTGGCACAAGGAATATCAAGGTTGCAATGGCTGACAACGCGAATGTTGTTTTGTTGCGAACTATCATAGATTGGAGCCGACTAGATGGAAATGTGTGGAGCCAACAAATAGTATGGAGCGGCAGTTTTGCAGATTGTGATCGCGTACTACGACTCTTGGATGACAATAGTAATACCTCTAATTCCATACAATTGAGAGGTGACCGTTTTGATCTTCATACACATTTGCGAGAGCCATACATTGCTCGCCATCGCAGTCATCCCTTAGCTGCTGCTATGGCAGCTGTTGGCTCTTCCTCGACAGTTATCGTTTCAGATAAATCCGTCGGCACCGATGATGATGATGGCGACAGCTTGTTATGTTCCATTTGTCAGGAGACTCTATCCATTGGAGAAGATAAAGCAAAACGGTTGCCTTGCAAACACCTTTTTCACTGGAACTGCATTTTAAAGTGGTTTTATCTTAAACTTGACTGCCCACTCTGCAGGGATGAGATTAACTCGCATTCTAGCGGAGAGTAAGTTCGTGTAAACGTAGATTCTGTACTGAAGGCAAATCCTCCTTATTGCATCGATGTGAACCGGGACATTGCTTAAAACCCATGATATCTACTAGTGTTGTGATTTATACCATAAAAGTGAAATCTGGGTAATTAAATGGATCTTCCATTGAGCATATCTAATTTCAATTTCAATTTTTTTTTCAAAATTTTATGATAAAAAAATTGAATATATATAGATGGGTTAAATATCCTCAAAAGGGTCGAGATTTTATAATTCAAACTTATAATTTGAACAAATTTCGGAAAATAACTTATAACTGATAGTATAGTAAAAGAATATCCTCTTGAACATAGGCAAAACTTCTCCCAAAATATTGATTAGGAAATTTTGGATATAGTCTCATCTAAGATTTTTAAATATTATAAGATGTTGATGTCTATGCCAATAAACAAGTGTGGATCTGATTGCTGGGATATGAGTAACTAGTTGTTGCAATTGCTTGTCTACCTTGATTGTGTCCTTAAATATGGTCATTTTAACCATATCTTTATAGTTGTACTCATATTCTTACATCATCATTATTATAATGCTGGCTTTTTTTTCTGGCCTATAACCATGTTGTAGGTTAGTGGGGTTTCCTTCAACCATGTTTTCGGTTTATGGCTTATTCTCAACGATGCTTTTGATTTTGTTGTGTTACTCTCACTCAAAGCTCTTGCATTACTCTCCGAAGTAACAGTGTCTTATTGTGGTTTTTACATATCACAAAGAACACAACAACATGACTAAATACCATAAAAACCAATTGGTTTTAAGTTTACCATAAATCTACACTTACACAGTGGTTACAAATGAACTACATATGCCCCTACAACCAAATATTTGGCAACGGAGGATCCAAAAATAGTTGGATATTGTGTTCCATTTCTTTCTTAAGTGGTAGCCCTTTAGGCTCATGACTATTTCATCTTTCATGTATATGTATGGACTCCCGAATTGACTACACATACTTCAAGGGGAACCAAATCTAGATCTAGTTCATCAACATAATCAACACTAATGGAAAATCTAATTTTGCAATGTTTTATTACCTTTAACTCTACCTCCTTATTTTCCAATCCTAGTGGATATGGGTTTGGATGTTCACAAAATTCCAGCCCCAACTTCTTAATTTCCTTTGTTGCAATGAGCTTTTCCTGTAATATTGAGTCAAAGAGAGCATTAATATTTCTCTTCTTGACTTATATATTTATATGGAAGAGTTTGGCCATTTCTTATTATCTTTCTTCTTGTTCTTCAGGTTTAGCTATAGATCTAACTTATAACATTTTTCTCAGCAACTATACAGGACAAACGTTGGGAGAGGACATCTTGGACATCGAGAAACCAAATGTTCCCCAATGCGGGATACTAGTGTATGTGTTCTTTAATTTGAGTTTTGTAATTCAAATATGTTGAGTTTGATCAACTCGACAGGTAAATGAAATTGATCATAATTGATCACTCTAACCATTGCTAATTGAAGTTAGGAATATTCAATATGAAAGCATTATGTATGTTTTTTAGAAGAAGCTAGTTAATGGACTAACAGATGGAAAAACAAGGTATATATTGTATGTTGAAATAAACTAGACTCAATATTATGTTGTATTATGAGTCACACATTTTAAGTGTAAGAAAATCAAGGATGGTTTTCTAGTGGTCTTTGTATATTATGTACCCGATAACTCGAAGAGTTGGAGTGTGTAATGTACGCTCGATGAGGCATATGTATCCCCATGAAGTTTCGGTAATCTAAAAACGACTTTGTATTTGCAATGATGGTTTGTGGTAAGCCGTAAACCACATGTGAGAATGAACTCGACCTAGATTCAAGTTTTCATGGTTGAGGGTGAGCCAAGAAGACCTTGGGCTTGGTTGAGTGAGGTTTATAAGTTGAGCCCTAGTGGCTTCAGAGTGGCTATAGAACCTTCGTAGCTATAGATCCTTTATGGCTATAGTTCCCTAGTGCACATAGGATCCTTAATACTCACAGCGAAGTATAGGTAGTCTCCAGAAAGACCTTACTTATCGAAGAAACTTGGTTTCTCACTCATCTCAGCTAAATGCGCACAAAGCAGTCAACACTTATGTTGGAGGATTTACAAGTATAGGTACATGTATGAAGTGATAATGGTTGAAAGAAGCATGTATGCGAAGGACATCCTATGAGACTAGCAGTTGCAGCGGTTGGCACTCATGCATTTTGATGGATGGTTCCTCCTTTATATGTACGTCAAGATATATTTTTGTTATGTTTGAACACAACTACATTTTGAAAATTGATATCGAGACAAGTAGTCATTAAAGTGATGTGTTGGAATATGTGATTCCTACTTGTCTCAGTTGTGACTTTTTATGTAAGGATTTTATTCCTATTCCATAGGAGTTAGCTAAATCTATATGCTCCTAGTTTGGTGTGTGGTTGGGATATTCTATCAACTAACATATAATTTGTCCAATATAGTTTCCCTATCTTGATACAATACTTCATGTATTTATGTAATCCTTTTTAGATTAATATAACCTATCCTGCATGCTGATATTTTATTTATCTTTGCACAGATGAGTTGTGACTATTTGACTTTTATCTTTTCACCCTTTTTCCTTCTTCTTACCCTCCTTAGAATTTCAGGGTTTCCCACTCACTCATTGTATGTTCTTCTTACAACCATTGGGTTTTCGTGTGGCTCTTCTAGCAAGTCAATGCATGGCCCTCTAATTTCAACCTCGCAAATGAGATTTTTTGTCCTTCCTAAACACAATGAATGCTAAAATAAATGTCTAGTTGCTACAATCAATGATTCATATTTACAACATCGATCTCATCATGGTACGACTTGATATCATCTTTGGTTTCCATTTTAAACATGGATTGTGAGTTGTTCACAACACTTGAACTTGGTTTATCTTTTCAGTTTCTTTCGTCGACTCTTTCACTATTTCTCCATGATATTTAGATCCCTCTTATCATTTTTTTTCTCCATCTGAACCCCCATTTTCTCCAAATATCCAAAACTTATTTGTTAGGGCCTCCATTATAGGCTAGGGCCTCCATCAAAACTTAAAATCATCAAAACTTGGATCCTTATATAATACTCCAAACCTAATTCTATAATTTACTTTCTAGAAGATTCCAATAGGTTGTTTGTTACCCTTAGAGATTAAATTCCTTCTTCCTACTACATTGCGTTTTCGTATAAAAATACTTGAGATTTTCCTTTTATTTTCCTTTCTCTTTCTTTTAGGGAATCTTTCCCGTTGCTTAGATGATGGTGGTGGTGGTGTTCTTTCTGCATAGTTTTATGTTTTTTTGGTTAATGATATATATATCTATATAATGGACTACTTATTCGGGGTGAACTTAACATGATAATGAAAAATTAAACTATCAAAGTAAAGAACAATGTTTATTTACGAAAAATTAACATGATATCACAATTGTTTGAAGAAAATCCATGGAGATCACCCCAAGGAGACACTTCTATGGAAGTAAGAAGAGGAGGGTAGAGACCTAAAAGATTTTGAGGGTATCAAGAAAACCCTAGATATGAATTTGAAAAGGCATTTGTGAATATTTGATATATGAAACCCTCACACGGCCTTTGTGAGGATTCTCAAGCACTTGGATTAAATTTACATACGGCCTAGTTATTGATAAATTTGCGCATTGAAGGAAACCTTTTTTTATGGCCTATGGGTGGCTCTTGAAGGTTGGCTTAAGAGGGAGAGGATCCCCTCTCATTGAAGATAACTATTACTTGACTAATAACCCTTACTCTTGTTTACATTTATCGATATGGTTTATATGATTATTGTTTCTAGTCGTTACTTCCTGCATGTATATTTGACCTCTTCGATATATCTAACCTCCATCATAAGATGGGATGAATGGATCCCTATTGAGAATCTTTGGAAATGTAGGAAAGTTGGCTAGATATGGAAATGCAACTATATCTACAAAGGGAAATAAGGCTAGAGCTAGAAAAGGTAAGGAGGCTAGATATAGAAATATGGCTATATCTACAAAGGGAAAGAAGGCTAGAGATGGAAAAGGTAAGGAGGCAAAGGTACATAGGTAATACTGAAAGGAATGCATGGTATATTATGATAATTTTATTATTTAGCTACAACATTGGATGGATAGGTGGGCCTTTTGGTATATTGAAAATTTTTACTTCTCAAATGGCTCAAGCATGCACATATAAGAGTGAATTGGATTTATGTTGATGAAATAGTGCACTTAGTACTGAATGGTTTTATCATGATGATCTACTTGATTTTGCGAGAGTACTTTGATGTGATTTGCATGGCTAACATCTATGCGTGGAAATACTGTTGAAAAGTCTTGGTGTAATGTAAATCCTTGGATACTTTGATTTAATGTTCAAATTTTTATTGAATGTGATATGGCCTTTATTATTTGGATGAATTATTGATGTTTTGTTTTGAAAATTCATCCATATATGATATGTATAAAACATGATTGAATTCATGATTGAGTTTCTTCACTCAGAATTTCCACCAAACATCTTTTATTTGGTTGAGATATTTCTCCCATGATATGTAGTTGCATGAATGAAATAATGATGTTTTGTACTAGTATGGATGAGCACATTTGTATGGTGCGTTAGTATGAGATATGCCGTGATATCTTGGACGAGAGTTCCATAGCACGACCGAGGTCGGATACAATTTTTCTAGCAAAGCTAGTTATGAGGAACGATGTAGAATCTACTTAGATAGTTTATCGAGCATGATCTGCATAAGACATGGATACAAGATGATGATAGAGAATCCAAAATACGTATATTTGGAACTATGTGTTTTCGATTCATTTGAGACATTGCAGTTTTTTGAAGCAAGCTAAGGCTTGTGATTGATGCCTTCATGAGAGGGAGGATGATTATAGTATGCATGCACACTTGACACTTTCATGGGAGGGAGGATGGTTATCGTATTTTTTTTTATTTCTATCTCCCTACGATTTACAGATTATGTATGTTCTAGCATAACAGTTGATTTTGATGTCCTGTAGGTACAAGAATTAGCATATACTAGATGAGAAAAGCATTCATCGAGGACACTGAGCTCCGAGAAAGAGGAATCAAGATAGAGGGCTCTCGGGGTTGAGGAAAATTTGGAAAATAAAGTAAAAGAAATTTCTCCGCTATTCATCGCTCGTGGTTTGTTTGTGATTATTTTCCATTTTGACAAGTCGAGTATCTCCTCAACCTTTAGTTCTTGCAGATTATACCCTAGTTGCAATTATACTCACAATATGGTACGACTTGTCAGGAATATCGATCCTCATTTGGCCAACATGTTGAGAGTCTACTTGGGGTATACAACCCAAGACGATTACAATGTAGGTGTTCAACCACATAACTATTCATGTTGATTGATGGGAATATCACTCGGCAATATGATGGTTTGGCATAACCCTATGTCACTTCTAGTTGAGCTTGAGCTCCCTGATGTGAAATAACCCTATGTAATTTGGGGTTGAGATTGAGCTCCCCGATGTGATACCAGGGTCAAGATTATTTCCGTTGCGGGGATGGGTATCCTATTTTCTATATATGGGGTTATAGAGGTATAACTCCCCCATGATATTATGGGAGATTCACTTTCCATTGCAATTACAGGTTGTGATGTACTCCTTATTGATATTCTCTATGTTTATGATATTCTAGATAGTATCCCGATGGAAAAGATTCGAGAATGATAGCCTGACGAATGAAGGGTGGTAGCCCAAGCTCCCTTTTGATAAAAAAATCTTCTTCTAGATCCGAGAATGTTCAACATACATGAATAATAAAAAAGTAGATAAATAGAAAAAAGCATGAAGAGTAAATTGATGGTTTGTATTGAGAAAGGCTCACCGCATGACAACTACATGAAAGAAATGTTTCGTGACAACACATGATGATACATGAATATCATAATGGCATAGTCATCAATGAACAAATATTCGTAGAATATGTTGAGCCGTGATGAAGAGAACTACAAGAAAAGATTGCAAAGTGGAATTCTTCCTAGTTGAGAGGGAGTGTTAATTTTTACAACTAAGATAAAATTCCATATTGGATATCTCAGATTATTAAGATAATAATTCAAATAGATTCCTCTTTTTTAGAGGATCAAAATCAACATATAGATCGCCCAAATCGATCAAGAAAAAATTAAGTTATGAATTAATTTATTATTTTTATGGGTCGACCTAACCGAATGTTGATATGGTCAAAGCCCCAAGCGATTCCTCACAAAATTATAAGTAGAGGAAACCTCAAGCTCATTTGTATCCATCAATTTTTTTCATTTATATTTATGTATTTCACCCCATGGGTTCGTCAGATGGTGCTCGCGAAGTGGCAAAAAGTGTATCCGAATCAGATTTTAGATCTCATTCTATTGGGCCAAAGTCAAAGTGAGGAAATGCCTATGTAGAATCCTAGGTTAGCAGAGCCAGGAGCAGGGTGTGTTGTTCTTTCAAAAAAGGAAAAAAAGCTGATGGCACAACTTGTTAACGGCCCAACCCTGTCATAGAAGTCAGATTGGGCTAATCTGAAATAAATCCGCGAGCATAAAGTGTTGTGGTAATGGCTCAGAGCCCCAAATCCATGTGCTAACCATGTTACAACCATGGCTCAAATAGGTAATGGGATGATCTAATTTTTTTCACCTTCAGTTGATTGTGCAAAGATTCCATACATTAGTCATTCAATCATAGTTGCATCAGAGCAATCATTTAGAGTGTCCTCGATTCAAATATAGGGCTTTAGATTTAAGATCACTATTTTGGTGTTATAGATATGTTGATCTATAAATCATATATGTTAGTTTTCGTTGCAGAAATCTTTAGTCCTCATTCAATATCGGTCATGTTCATCAGTGTATTTCAGTTCTCACATTTAGTCTCCTTCATCAATAAGTACCTATATGGTTTTAGTGCGTGTATGTTATTTTTTTCCTGCATCGTAAATATATGTACTGATGGATCATTGTACTATTGTTTCTTAACCATTCAATGAAGATCTAATAAGAAGAATTTCTAAGGGTTTTCCCCATAGTGGGTTTTCCCCTAGTCTCAAAAGAATCCTAGTGTCTATATGTTTTCATGCTTCTCTTCCTTTGATATTTTACTTTCTGTTGCTGAGATGATCATGGTGTTCTTCTTTCTTCATAGTTTCATGTTTTGTTGGTTAATGATATAGATATATACAATGTCATAAGTATTTGGGGTGAACTTAACATTATAATGATGGAATGTAACTATCAAAGTAAATAGAAATGATGATTTATGAAAAATTAACAACAATAACCCTCTTTTCTTTGGCCTAGCTCTTTTTGAACTTTGTCATGTACTGACCTCCCTCTAGTTCTCGAACATCTTTTTCCACATCATATAAAAGGTCATTTTACTCCAAGATGAGAAGTGCTCTAGTTTTCCAAGATTGATAGTTGATTGCACCTTCTAATGTGTTTTAAATTCTAAGGTTTAGAGCCACTATTCAAACTCCAAGGATTCAAATGTTTGAGAACCCTCTTTCTCTAGAACTAACTTTAAATTATTCAATGCTTTGCTTCTTTCCGCTGCTCCTTCATCCAGGTTTTGATACTAAGTTGATTTTTTCTTATATTAGAAGTTGCATTTTCTAATATGATAATATCAAATATAATTTAATAACCATAGGATCATAAATATATAGTGAAACACAATCAGAGACACAAGATTACATTGGAAAAAACTAACCTTTCAAAAAACAAACAAACATTTCTACCAAAGAGAATTCAATATTCAACGAAGTTTACAATATAATTGTGTAGAAATATGTGCCAATTTTTCAAGAACTAATGTGAGTAAAAATTTTTCAAACTACCTACTAAGAAATTTGGCCTTCCCATAAAGGTCTACCCAAAAGCTCAATTATTTGTGTCTTGTCTCCTTCTCTTAAATGGACAAAAAATATCTTGCCTTGGGAGAATTGAATTGATGACAAGTGTGGAGGTGAAATTGTCTTATATATAGTGGTCAAATGAGTGCCCTTGAGACCAAGGGTCATCTCTAATGGTGAGGCTGAATCAGGCTTTATAGAGCCTACATAAGAGAATATAAAAATAGAATTTTCCTTTTAATATTTATAATTGATTTTGTTGATTTTTACCTATCCTTAGCATGCTCATCAAATGCTAAAAAAATGACCATATACACATCAACGATGCATGCTACATCATTACATATTTTATCACAATAATCTATGCAGGATTGATTTAGTAGGGTGTTAGTGTGAATTATAATCGCAAGTGTACGCAAAAAACTCACTTTAGTTGTGCATAACAAATAAACCTAAAATCAAATGTGGTTGTCAATTTCCTTAGATCTGCAGTAGAAGATCAAAATAAATGCTACAAAAATCCAGATCTATGTAGTTAGATACATTAAACAACGAAAATAAATAATAGTTGTTGTATACATTCAATAGAAAAGACAAGAATTTATAAAGAAATTTTTATATTATAACACCTAGGAAAGGAACACAGGAAGATGTTACTAGTCACCTTCAATGTGACGGGTTCTTGTATGTCTTCAATGCTTCAAATCCAAGATCTCTCTCTCCTGATTGTGTATAAAACCCAGACAAAATGTAACTCAAAGATAGCTCACAAGAAAAAAATTGAAATATATGACAATGATGGAGGATCAAAGTCAGACAAAAAATATAGATGAAAAGGTGATCTTAAGGCAACAAAAGCTAGTTAATGAATGGAAAAACCTTTTATTTATAACAAAATATTAAGTTAATCTAGATATTGGTGCATAATTAGAATATTATTAACGAAATATAGATCCAAATTTCATGGAATATTTTATTACTTTTGTTGGAGGGAAAAAGAATTCAAAGTTGGTCAAATCCATTTATTTAGAAATTAAAAATAAATAAATGATTTATCTATTATTTTAAGAATCTGGTTGAAGAATAATTAAATAAACAATGATTTATTCATATATCTATAGATGATTTCGTCAAATTTAACAAGGAATATTATTAAATAATGATTTATCTAATTAATTTTCCTGTTTTGGGTTAAATATGACCATGAATATTAATTAAACAGTGGTTTAGTTAATTATCTCTAGAGGAAAATCAAACAAATATGGACTTATTTAATTATTCCTCATGGGGTTTCTTGTTAGACCAGAAATAACTTAATAAACTATGGGTTATTAAATTATTTATCATAGTGAAAGCAATTTTACTATGGTAAAATTGGTCTTAGATGGGGTACTTTATTCCATCTAATAGTGACAGGTTAGATGAACAAAAATTGGTGTAACGGATTTCCCCCCAACGTGTGAGCATTAGGAACTAATCGTATGACCGGAGTATGTTGTAAGAACACAATCACTAGACAAAAAAGGGGAGTCAGAGAGAGAGAAATGTAAGATGGAATAAAGTGAGAGAGGAGAAAACCCTAAGGAGGTGAGACTTAGAGGTGCAACAATTTTTTTTATGAGTGAGTACCCGATCTGAATGAGGTGGGGAAGGCATACCTATTCCTGCCGACATAACAATGTACAAGGAATAATAGTGTGTCTAGCAAATATGGGATTGAACTATATAGTACATGGTGGCATAAACATGGGCCAGATAAAAAACATGATAATGGATCCCACATACATACTGTGCCTGGGACAACAACCAAGAGTTATATAATAATGTCTGAGTACGTGAGATATAAGTACAACCAAAGGGGCCCTATAAAACAGGAAAGGGCTCTGGAAATATGAATTATACATGAAAACTAAAAAGGCGTTGCATGAAGTTGAGGCCCGAAACATCAAATCTGTAGATCTACATCTAAGGTTGTAGTAAAGACATCATCCGGGTATGTGGGTGGCTACCTGAAGGGCCACCCCCTCATGAGGTGTGAAAAGATCTCACACACACTTGGGAATTGCTGGTATAATTTAATACATGAGTGAACGATCAATTATATGGATCTCGATCATTCCATACGGAGATGGAACTGAGAAACAATCAAGTCAAAGGCAATTAAAGGCTCCGTTTGCTTGATCTAAGGCACTGAATAAGAGTGGAAGTTGAAGCCAAGGTACACCACCCTCCAGATCTATCTTCTGGACTGAATAAGTTGTTTTCGACAGAAGGAGGTGCGCCATAGCTGAGGCAATAAGGGATACTCAGCTAAGGGATGGGGGATAATACTATAGAGAATAATAGACTGACACTAGGGATGATGGTGGAATGGGGGTTACTGAGTAGTGGGATGATGACTTCCCTTGTTAGAGCATAAAGCGCATGAATGACTTGGAAACTACTGACTCAACTCTAGAGGGGATAGGGGACAGTATGACTGGGGGTGAAAATGGGCAAAATGAGAGAGGTACAAAGAAATGAAGGATGGAAGACTGTGACGGGAAACAATGGGAACGCATGACAGACTCCATGGATGTGATGATTACTCAACTCATATGCTCTAAACAATGGTGATTCAATGATGTTGTCAAACAGAAGAGGCCTAGTGGAGACCATAACAACATGAGTACAAGATGGTTACTCATGAAGAAAATCAACACGAGCATCAATAAGTATGAAGGAAAAATGGTGCCCCAAGTACAAGTGTCGCAAGTGAAGAAATCTAATTTTTAGAGGCGGTGAAGTGACCCTTATTGGAAAAAAGGCTTCTGGGTCAAGTATCAAATCACCAAAAGCAAATTCTAGCTACCTAAAAGAAATAAAAAATGCATTTCAAGAGGGAAATGCTAAGGGTAAAATTTCTTAAGAGAGAGCGTGTTACGAGATTAGGAAGAGGGTGGCCTTCGAAATCCTCTAGAAGATATGTCCCTTTACCCAAATCCTTACTAATGATGTAAGGGCCTAGCCATAATGAGTCTAACTCCCCATGATTGAGGACATCATGAGCCTCTTCATACACTAGAACAATATCACCTTCGTGAAAAGTAAGAGGGTGGAATTTTTGGTCATATTGAACTTTCATATGCCTCTTAGCATCTTCGATGGTTTTCAATGCAACATGATGGTCTTCAGAATAATGCTCAAGCATGATAAGTAATTATTGTAATGGCTAGTTATCAGGGAGAAGTTCGAAGGCTAGGTGAAGGGGAGGAATTTCACACTCGATCGGTAAGACTGCCTCCTTGCCAAAAATAAGGTGGAAAGGAGCAAACCTGGTGGCAGTTTTAACAGAAGTTCTATAGGCCCACAAATAAGGGAAGAACATAAGGTTCCAGTTGGTTTTGTGCTTGTTCACCATCTGCTGAAGCATATTTTTAATGATTTTATTGAATGCTTCAACTTGGCCATTACCTTGGGGATAATAATACGATGAATATTGGTGCTCAAAGCCCAATAGAGAGGATAGCTCATGCCATATCTCATTTTCAAAATTTCGGCCATGGTCAGAGACCAATTTTTTTGGAACTCTTAATTGAGAAATAACATGCTTAAAGAAAAATAGGGCTATGGTAGTTGCTATGTTATTCAATGTTGGCATGGCCTCAACCCATTTTGTGAAATAGTCAACTGCCATGATTATATACTTTTGGTTACCAGCAGATGGAGATTGACACTTGTTAAACACCATGTTGACACACACACATCGTGTATGAGAAAAATGTCACACACACACAAGAGAGTCAACACAATGAAGGATAAGCGTGAGGCTTTCTTATTTTTTCCATTATACATGATGTACATTTATAATACAATGGTGTGACTCTTGGTTTCACATTCCAAGGTCACTTGGACTCCATTGTGACTTTTCATATTCCACACCTACCCATGTAGGATTAGGTGTTCCAACATCCCCCCTTAATCCGAAGGGGTATGTGTGAGTCCAAGAAAAGAGTTGTAATACAAATATGAAAAGTATACATGGCAGCACTTGGGCTGAATCAACTCTCTGAAATGTTGGAAAAAAGAGGTGGTTTTAGGATGACCACAAACACTGGAACACAAAACTTGTTGCAGTTCCCAAAACTCTTCCAAAAATGGCAAGAAGCTGAAAGCTTCTGCTAGAGGAATTGTCCCTCATAAAAAAGGGAGACCTTCGACCTAAAATAAGGGAGGTCTACTACCTGTGGTGGTTTTAGGTTGTCCACCAACCAAAGATGATGGTTTTAGATTATCCACCAACTGAAAATGATGGTTTTAGGTTATCCACCAACCAAAGATGATGGTTTTAGGTTATCCACCAACCGAAGATGATGGTTTTAGGTTATTCACCAACTGAAGGTATGCTCATGGGCATCCGTATCTCTGGCTACATCTCTGACTCTGGAATGATGAACTGTGGCTTAGGCTCACTTGAACTGCTCGCTACAACTCTGAACATGGAATGAGAGATTTTGGCTCAGGCTCGCTTGATCTGACGTTGAAGCTTGTACATGACCACCATTTTCCCCCCTGTCAGGGACAAGGTGAGATGATGGCGAAAACTCAACTGCAAGTTTGCTCAATATGCGTGAACAAGTTCTAACATGTGTCGTAAACATATTCTTGGCTGCTGTTGCCCATTGCCAAGAAGCGATCCATCCAAGATGAATCTTTTTTCTTGTAGGAGGCTTGTGTCTGAAGCATCTATCTGAAGAATGGGTGTGCCGACCACAGTGCTTGCATGGATGAAGATCAAAACAGTGATCTTTCATATGGCCAACTCAATCACAGTGTTGGCATTTCATGATCTGTGATTGTTGTTGTGGAGCAGGATCTGGAACAACTGCAGGTGAGCTTTCATATAGGAATCCGGCACTCTGAAATATGATTGGTTTGGTGTAGTCTGGTATATGAAAGGACACGTCCTTGTCATATCCAAGACTAGTTCGGTGCTTGTTGTGGAAAAGCTCTTCCCAAGGTCTGATGATAGGCTTGAGAAGTACAGGTTGAATGGCTACATCTGCATGTAAATATGCTCTAGTACAAGGAACTGAATGGGAATCAACTGGAACTTTACTGACTTGCTGCCGATGGGAGTCTTTCTCAATATTCTGAACAGAAATAGGTTCAGAATGGTGACTCTTCTGCTGAAGTTCTTCTTGCTGAAGCTGAGATTCCAACTGCAAAAACTCAATCTTCTCTTGTGCATCTAGCAAACAACTCTGAATGTTACATAGAGCATCCTTGCTCATTTTTATCATGTCATCAACATTGGAATGAATGAGACTATTCAACAACACTAATGCCTCATTGATTTTAGCCATTTTAACAATTTAGGCTAAAAAATGAAAGGGTGTCAGCTTCAACCGAAAATGCACCCGTTTACAATGTGATTCAACAAAAAATACAAATGACTCAAGAAATTCTCAAAGTACAAAGTGTGCTCCTCAAATGATGGAGGTCAATCAACAATCCAACAACTCAAATACTGATTGCAGCTTATGAAGAAGCAATGTCTACTCACAAAACAATGTCAATGGAACACAATATTTCTGCAAAATATGTGCAGCTGAAAACACTTGTGCAAGAGGCCTTTGAGGCAGCTGAAAACTTTCTTCAAATAACTTGTTTGCAATGATGGCAAACTTATTCTTCAAATGTGAAATTCTTCAAAAAAAACACCCCTCAAATCAATGCCACAAATCACAATGTAAATCTGCAAATTTCAATCCATGTGCTCTTCATATGCCATTTTCCATTTTCTGCTGTTCATAACTCTCTTTGTTCTTCCTCTCTTCCTCTCTCTCTCTCTGCTGTTAATTTTTTTTTTTTTTAATTTTAAATTAAAAATTAATTAAAAAAAAAGTGAATAATTAAAAAAGGGAAAGGGATGGGAAAACTAAGGGAAATGGATTATATACAAATGGGAATAAAAATGAGATTATATATAAATGGGAATGGAAAAAAAAAAAGGAAGGGAAATTTTTGAATAATTAAAAATGGGTACAATTTAAAAAGGGAATTTTAAGAATTTAAATAGGGAATGGGAAAAATAGGAATTAATTAAAATGGGGATAAGTATTATATAAGAAAGGTGAATATTAAAAATAGGGAAAATATTATATGGAGGGGGTTATTAAAAAGATGTAATGAATGGATTTAAGAAAGAGAGGGCGCTATTTTAAATAGGAGGGCAGTATTAAATTTAGGCGGGAGGGATTGAAATGGAAAGCGCAGGGAGGAGAGGCCGGTTACGGAGGAGCTGGCAGTGGAGTAGCAGCCGGGTGGGGAATGCTGCAGCACAGGGTAAGGGCTATATGTGTGAACAGGCCGGCTGTGATAGCGTGGGTATGGGGGAGCGTAGGTCTGTTGAATAGCAGTAGACTGAGCGTATAGCTCGAGGGGTGGTAGGGTGGGGAGGGCGTGAGAGTAGGCTGTTGGGTAGGAGCAGAGTGGGGAGGGGGTAGCGCCTTAAGCATAGGCAGGTAAAGAAGTGGAGAGGGGGATGAGCTGGTGCTGCCATGTGAGATAGTTCTATGGAGAGGGTTGTGGGAAAAAATGCAGATAGGTATAGATGTGGGAGTGTAGAATAGAGGCGTAGGGCCGAGGGGCCATGGAGTGATAAGGGGTTTGTGGCGGTGGATTGTGATGGAGGGGAGGGCTTGGGTAAGCGCAGAGGTGGGGAAGGGTAGATTCAAGGGAGTCGTGAGGATTTGCGTAGAGTGTAAGGGTGGAGTGAAGTAATAAGGAGTCGGAGTGATATCCCTTATTGGGGAACGTGTGGCATGGGGAGTAGAGTTCGTAGGTAGATGCAGCAAGGGAGAAGGCAGGCGAGTGACAGGGTGATGAGTGAGATGGGTAGGAGCCGAAAGGCCGTGGAGTAGGAGATAGCGCAAGGCCTTAGTGTATAGGGAATAGGGAGCATGCAGGTTGGATTAGTGTGAGATGTGTATGTTGAGAGGCCGATGTTGCAGAGAGGGAAGGCCGAAAGGCCAGGATGCATAGAAATTTATTTATTTTTTAAATTTTTTTATTTTTTTCAAACAGCAGAGTAGAGCAGGAACATAAAAGATTTAGAATATAGCATAATTTTAGGCAATAAAATATCTCAGCAGCAGAGAAATGCAGAATTGCAGAATTTTCCAGATTATTTCAACAGTAAAACCCAGAAATCTTTCTCAGGAAATGTGGCATAATTTCTCCAGTAAAAAACTCACAAATTTTTCTAATAAAAGCCAGAAACTTCTTCAGAAACCCTCTTTAAATAGTGCTTTCCAGCAACTCTTCAATGCAGAAATTAATAGAAATTGCAGGAAAAATGAGAATGAAAACCTTCAGATGGGCAGTGCTGCCTTTCCTTTAAAACCAATTTCTGAATGCTTCTTCTTTTTCAAAGAAGATTTCTGAATGCTGTTGAATCACTGAATGCTTCTCCTCTTCAAAACACCTCTGAATGGAAGCAAAAACACTGCTGTAAAAACTTTGAGTGCTGCAAAAAAAACCAACAATTTTTGCAAATATGCACAGGCCATACACACAAATGGCTCACTCAATTTGGAGCAGGGCCAGCAATCGCCCGCTCTGATACCATGTTAAACACCATGTTGACACACACACATGGTGTATGAGAAGAATGTCACACACACACAAGAGACTCAACAGAATGAAGGATAAGCATGAGGCTTTCTTATTTTTTCCATTATACATGATGTACATTTATAATACAATGGTGTGACTTTTGGTTTCACATTCCAAGGTCACTTGGACTCCATTGTGACTTTTTATATTCCACACCTACCCATGTAGGATTAGGTGTTCCAACAACACTCCATAAATTCTATGGCCCACTTACAGAAGAGACCAATAAATATGACAGGATGGAGGGGAGCCAAGAGCACTTGAGCCTTTGGGGTGAAATGTTGGCAATTGGAAGAATGTTTGATTACTTTAATGGAATCACGAAAGAGATAAGGCCAAAAATACCCAGTGCACATGATTTTTTGGGTAGTAATGAGACCAGAGAGGTGGCCACCACAAGCATCGCTATGGCAGGCATTAAGGACTTGCTCAGCTTCAGAATGTGTGAGACAATGACGAAGGACAATATCTACACCATGACAATAGAGGTCGTCATCAATGAGAAGGTATCGGGGGGCCTAGTGTCAGATACGCCATCAAGCACAACAATCAAGATATTGGCAAACAAATGTTCATCGGGATAATCATCAATAATTGGTGGATCTTACGTACTGGTAGGTAATTAAAAAATTAGTTCAACGTGGGCTAAACATTTCTTACTCTTTGGTGTGACAAATTGAATATCTAATTCCTGAAAGATAACGATCGAATGGGCATAGTTCCCATTGATGATCCGTCGACTGAATAAGAATGCCATATGGTAGGAATTAGTCATGACCTTGGTGGAATGCATGAGGATATAATGAATTTTTTTTTGGATTGAGAACACCGTAGCTAGTGCTAATTTCTATTCATTCCAGTAAGAAAAAAGAGGGCCTACAAGGTTCTTATTGACATAATAGATAACATGCTCCATTCTGTTGTCATCTTCCTGAATAAGGACCCCAATGAGCGAGTGGGTGGAGGCTGAGATGTACAGGATGAAATCCTATCAAAGTTAGGAGGACTAATTAAGGAAACAGAGGTGAGAGCATGTTTCATGGAATTGAAAGACTCTTGAGCATAGTCATCCCATACGAATTGAATGTTAGATATGAGGAGTCTAAGGAACCCATGCACGGTGGTGGACTTGTTAGTTACGAACTGATGGAGGAAATTGGCTTTGCCTTAGAGGCTTTGTAGCTAGCATAAGGTACGAGGAATAGGAAGCTCAAGAATGACTTCAACTTTCAAGGCATCAAGTGTTATACCATATTTAGACACAATGATGCCTACAAGATGGCTGGAAGGAACACATAATTCACACTTCAGTGGGTTGAGGCAGACATTGTACTTGTGACATCAGAGAAAGATGGTATGAAAATCATGGAGGTGTTGCACTCAATGTTTAGAATGCAAAGTGAGGTCACCTAAATTAGAAAGGATAATATAAGTTTGGTCATGAAAATAGTATGACATAGCCCAATGAAAAGTGGCTTCAGTATTATTAAGGCTGAACGACATAACCCTATAAGAAAAGGCTCCCCATGAAAAAATGAATGCAGTTTTAAACTAATCAGCACGCTGGATAACAATTTAGTTGTATCCAAAGAAACCATTGATGAAGGATAGAACCACATGCCCTAAAAAATTGTCGATTATTTGGTCAATGAACGATGTGGGGAAGTTGTCTTTGGGACAAGCTTTATTCAGGTCATGAAATTCAGTGGAGACACAGATGGTGCCTTGTTTATTGAGAATGGGAACTGGATTGGACAACCAAGTGGTGTATTCGATGGGATAGATAAAACCAGCCTGCTTGAGCTTCTCGATTTCAGCTTTAACAACCTCTTGTCTGGAAGGATTAATGGGTCTCAACTTTTGACAGACATTATTGTCATCGAGGCATGTATATATATGTTGTTCATTAATGGCATAATCAATTCCAAGCATTTATGAATAGGACCAAGTGAAAACATCACAGAATTCCTGGAATAGCTTAGTGTAAGCCTCAATTTCTTCCAGGGTGCATTAGGTGCCCAAGGTAATTTTTTCTTCTACCCCTGCTTTATCAAAAATGTTAATTGTAATGGTAGGAGAGATATTGGCCATATTTTGTTCTTTGAAAGAATCTAGTGCAGGAATGGGATTTCTAAACCAATCGACTTCATTGGGAATAAAGTATTTTTATCCAATGACAATTGGTCATGGGAGTGTTGTGGGAGGAAGTATGCATGGTGGTGCATATCATCCCACATAAATTTAGGGGTCAAAGTAGCCATAATAGGCACTAAAAATTCTCCTGAAGGAGAAGGAAGAAATGGTATTTTACCAAAGGGGCAATTTTTAGACAAAACAACTCCTAGATGGTTAAGGCTAGGGCGAGCCATTCCAGGAGGAAAAATAGGATCAGGGGCACCATCTACAAATGAATGGCCTTGCGGAGGAGGTCTTGAGGGCTATTTCGAAGTACTAAGAGCAAGTTAGGAAGGGTGAGGCTGCTGACTAGTCGAACCAGACCGTTTGAGGTGAGACCGAGATGATTGCATGACGAAAAAATTTGACGAGGTAGGGTAAAAGATAAGAGGAGGATACCAGAGAATGAACCAAGAAAATAGGAATATTTGTAGACTCTGGCTAAGACATTGGTCTCAGGTTCGACTATTTGGTTATTGGACACCAAGGTTCAACTATTTTTTCATAATATGTCAGTTGATCTATAGTGACGATATTTCCATTTTAAGGAAACCACATCTTATAGTGAACCGCAGATGGGACAACAGATATCGCATAAGTGTAGCTACGACCAGATATAATGTTTTAGTCTAATGGGGTATCAATGACATCAATGTTGACACAAACATTTTTGTTCATGACAGTAATAGGACAATTGTGGAACATACCAAGGGATTGGGAAGAGTGGCCATCCCTCGCACGGAGGTTGATAGTGGAAGGGGCTAACTTGGGCAATCCTAGATTTTTTCAAATAGTAGTAGACATCATGCAGGTGGATGCTCCATCGTCAATCATACATCGGTAGACATTGACATTTTGGATCTTGACATGTATTTCGAAGGCAACGAATGCAGGAAAGGATGGATGATCTGACTTGAAAACATTGAAGAAAATCAAATGATCATCTAAAGGATCCATAATTCCCATTGTAGTTATTTTATCTTTACGTTGTGAAGGGGATGACTGGAGGACTTCCAGTGTTGACATAGTGGCAGGGGATTGCACCAAGTCATCTACTATACCGTAAGTGTCGGTGGCTTCACCAGAAGTAGTGTTTCCACATAACCGTCCTTTGAGGATACTGGTATGTACCTCTACCTTAGGTTGAGGGATCTGTAAAGGAGCATTAGATGTCTAAATTGGCTCTATGGGACCTGAATATAGGGGCTCGGTTGGGACGGAGCGAGAGGCTTGGTGTAATAGCGCGACCGAGTCTGAAGGTTGAGATTGGCAGTATTGGCCTGGTTAAAGTTCATCATGAGGATTCCATAGTTAGAGGTACCACATGCGGGAGGTTGAGTGGCCACTTGACCTTCAAGGGGTTGGGCAGCCACATATCCTTGCTGGGGGAAAGGATTGGTAAACATGGCCGGTTGGATGGGTGCATCATTAGGAGTAACCGAAGAAGAGGCTCGTTATTATGGAGATGCTGCTTGAGCTTCCCACATTTGACACATATGAGGTAAATGGAAAAATCATGGGTATAGTTACCATGGATACCGCAATAAGAACATAGCTTATTCATGAGAAGAGGCATGTCCTTCTTAGGTTGAGTGCCCTCTTGCTTCGTTGTAGTGTTATATGTATTCCCTTGGGTATTGTTTGCTCGATTACATAGAGAGAGTTGGTTATTCTTGCCTCTCCCCTTCTTTTTGGAAGTGGTAGGATTAGTCACACTTTTCTACGCATACACGTGACCCTGGGGGAGTGGCTGCTGCTGCAGAGCTTGAGAAGTGATAGGAGGCTAAGGTGCTTGTGCTGGAGGATTTGGAGCATCGAGTTGTGGATACGGATATTAAGGAATTGGAGAAACATTCGGGTAAATGGGGTGGGAAAAACTATGCCCTCACATCAGAGGATGCGGTTGGGAAAAGGTGTGAGGCATGTCGTGTCTTGGATACATGCTACTAGGAGGGGGAAAAGTGCTAGAGGAGTTGGCCCCTCGCTGAGGGAAACCATAACCCATAGGAGGATGAGTGTACATATGTGAAAGGGATCCAACGATAAAATCAGTGTCACGAGATTCCCCCTGTGTATTAGCACCACCACGTCTAGGGAGATCAGGTAAGATGGTATAAGCATAACCAGATTGTGCGCATATCAAGTCATATTTCAATGTAATTTTGAGGGCTCTTTCATCATTCTGAGGAAAGAGAGATGCAACATATTTTCCAATAGAGGGAAAAATGGATCTAAGAAACTAATTCATGTAGACATAGTCTTCAAAAAAGAGGGCTCTACATAAGCTCTTGCTTTTGCACCATTCTTGAACATGGTCAGATAGGCGGGTGGTAGAAGTTTCATGGAAAGCTGTCAAAAGTTCAATTCCAGTGTCATAGTAAAGGGGAAGTTGGAAGTAGGATAGAAACACCTTTGCAAGAGTTTCAAAAGTTGTATAAGAGGAAGAGGCCTGGTTGACATACCTCTTGGAAGCATCTCCAATAAGCATACGTCGAAATAACTGAAGACGGACAGAATCATCAGTGATAGAGTTGGATGAACACCACATGTGGAAAGAACGAACATGGTTTGTAGGATCCTATCTAAAATTTCCTTCAAACTTAAGGATGTCTGAAGAATGTTAGGTTGGCATATCAGGCCAACCTAGATCATGGTGTATCGGGTCATTAATCAACTGGTTGAAATCGGGAATTCTTAGGCCTGCCATATAAAGAAGCAAGGGATCAGCCTGAATATTTCTTGTTGCGGCACCAATAGTGTCGGTTCTAGCATTAGATCTGGGTAAACCACATGCATTAGGTCCGAAACTAGACACGATAAAGGTGAAAGGTGGAGGAGAGTCAAGGATAGAAAGAGAAGGGGAACTCGATGAGCCAAAATCCGAATCGAAATCAGGACTTAGTGGAGGAAAAAATTGAACCATATGCAGTGAGTTAAGTCTTCCTAATGAAATCTGATGTTGAAGGACTTGGAGTCTCTAGGATAAATGCCTTGGGTGCACAATGCTGGAAAAGATACATAGAACCTATTCAGGAAGAGAGGTAAACAAGGGAACAAAGGTACAAATAAATTAATTACAATGTTTAAGTCTTGGCCTGGCGGTATAAACCATGATATTTTCACTTTAGGTTTGTGTTTCTATGTGATAGTGTGTTAATTTTAATTAACCACGAACTTGTTTAGAGAAAAAAGAAAAAAAAATTGTAAAATTGAAAGTGATAGTAGAGGAAACTGAAAGCAACAGTAAAATAAATAGCTAAAGATGCATATGTTTATAGACAAGGAGGAGGGCTTCCCAACAAGTAGTCTATGGGTGGATGAAATACACTCAAAACACACAAAATGGCCAATGTATCTAAGTTTAATAGGGACATGTATGTAAAGGTCAAATCTGTTGGAAAGAGGTGTAGAAAACAACAAAAAACCAAAGGGAAAAATGCTAAAAAATAGGTGGCAAAAGGAAACAAACTAAAAGGAAATGGAGGGGAACCTAAAGGTGGACCAAAAAAAACTTAAAATATGTTTTTTGGATGGATAAATAACCAATCTAAAATTCATCTAAAAATCAGGTTTGAATCTGAAAAACTGGTTGAAAAATACTGAAATCTCATAAGACCTGTTTCAGCTAAACTCCTCTTAAAAAGGTGGAACCATATTGAATCCATATTGAATCCTTAGGGGGCTTTATTCCTACTTAGATGAGTAAAAATAATAAATTACAGGTCCAATATGAGTAAAGAAGGAGGTTAATCAACCCTAAACAGTGCTCTAGACAAACCCTGAAAATCACAGAAAAAATCCCACAAAAAACGGCACATCGTAGGTACTGACCTGATTTTTGCTGAGGTCACAGTTTTTGGGAATTTATTTGCTAACTGAGATTTGAGGTCACAAATATTGGGCCAAAAAGTGTGACATGCACTTCCGGCCGTCTTGGAAGTAGGTTTCAGAAAAAAAATTGTCGTCTCTACTGCGAATGATATCTATTACATGCGCAGAAGGCCCATAAACACACAGAAGTTGGAAATTTTACTGTTTTAGGGTTAAGAAGGTTAAAAAAAACATCAAGGAATGAAAAATAAGAAGATGAAGAAAAACCCTGGGGGTTGAAGTACCTGGTCATGCAGGGATCTGAAAAACGACAGCAGTCGTAATTGAAAACCCTTGTGTAGTCGCCAATTGTTACTGTGAATTATAATCACAAGCGTATGGAAAAAGATCACTTTAGCTGTGCATAAAAAACAACCTGAACATAAAATGTGGCTATCAATTTCCTTATATATGCAGTAGGTGATCATAATAAATGCTACAAAAATCCAGATTCATACATTTAAGGACATTAAAAACCAAAAATAAACAATAGTTGCTCCATACATCAAATAGACAAGACAATAATTTATAAAGAATTTTTTGTATTATGACACCTAAGAAGGGAACATAGAAAGATGTTACTATTCCCCCTCAATTGTATGGTTTCTTACATGTCCACAGGACTTAAGATCCAAGATCTCTCTCTCTTGATGGTGCAGAAAACCAGACAAAATGGAACTCAAAGGGAGCTCACAAGAAAAAAGTAGGAAAATATGACAGTGATGGGGGATCAAAGTCAGACCAAAAGTATAGATTAAAACGTGATATCAAGGGAACAAAAGGTAGTGAATGAATGGAAACTCTTATATTTATATTAAAATATTGAGTTAGTCTATATACTGGTGCATAATTAAAATAATATTAACCAAATCTAGATCCAACTTTCATGGAATATTTTATTATTTTTGTTGGAGGAAAAAGGAATTCAAACTTGGTCAAATCCCATTATTTACAAATAATAAATAAATAAATGATTTATATCTATTATTTTTAGAATGTGGTTAAAGAATAATTAAATAAATAATGATTTATTCAATTATTTGTATAGGGTTTAGTCAAATTGAATAAGGAATATTATTAAATAATGTTTTAAATAATTGTTCCTAGAAAATAATAAGATAAATAATGATTTATCTAGTCAATTTTTGTATTTTGGGTTAAATATGACTAGGAATATTAATTAAAGAGTGGTTTAGTTAATTATCCCTAGAGGAAAATAAAACAAATAAGGATTTATTTAATTATTCCTCAAGGAAATTCATGTTTAGACTAGAAATAACTTAATAAACTATGGGTTATTAAATTATTTCTCATAGTGAAAGCAGTTTTACTATGGTAAAATTGGTCTTACATGGTGTACTTTAGTCCATCTAATAGTAATAGTTTAGATGTCCAAAAATTTGTGTAATGGAGGGCTGACAAACACTTTGAGAAAACAACTTGGACTAAAATATTGCGTTGTAAGCTGCAACCAATCATGAACCCCTTATAAAACAATTTCTGTGCAAGTGAAATAGCCATTCAAAATACTTTTAAATAACTAAGTTACTATATAAAAAGTGCATTTATATCTCATCGCAATGTACTACCTTGATTTCCACATAAAGGGTCTCGAGTTACCATTGGACCAAAGCTACCAATTTAGATCCTTCACAACTTCAACCATTTTCCTCTCATAATGGACATGTTACGACCACTATGTATCTCTACTGAAGCACACCATTGTTTTTTCACTTGACATATTTAACTAAACATTTGACATCTCTATCTATATTTTATGTTGAATTATTTCACCATTTATGTAAAATCTTCCCAAATTTAACTTGTAGTTGTTAGAGTAGTCAATTCTAATAAAAATGCATTCACATATTAACTTGATAAGCTTCTGATATATCTCTTAAAAATAAAATAAAAAATAAAAAAAGACAATTTACTTCACCATTGGCAAGAGAAATCTACAATCATCATTAGGGATGTCTTCATTAACATTACTACAATGCAAATTATATGATTATAAAACTTCTCTTCAAACTTATCCAATTTCCTACATCATTTCTCCAGAAACCTTTAATTATAATACAATCGACCAAATTCTATTAAATTATATTTAGCATGTGAATGCAATATAAAACAATTTAATTATATCATTCTTGCATCATAGGACCATTATTAACATATTTAATATAAACAAATAAAAAGGTTGTCATCTGTTGGGATGCACGTAATCATGGTGAGCACATATCAAAATCTATATATTTAATGTATATTAAACCTTCTTAATTTAATTTTCCATGTCACTGCAACCTTGGGTTGAATTTTTCACCTTAATACAACCATGGGCTCACATGCTTCTGGCTAAGTAGGCTTGCGAGGAAACCAAAATATCCTTGAAATATCTCAGCACTTTGGATAGAATTTCTAATAAAGTTTTTCTTTTGATTGGTTGTTGTATCTACTTATACCCTTATTTATTACATTACTGCCATAATGATATATGTTAAAAGATAATGGATAATCCTTAATTTGTTAGGGTTGGTTCACAGAATCTTAGGATAGGAATTAGTTTCTAATTCTTAGGGTATGGTTCTAACTTCCCTACATCTATGTGTGCTATATATTGATTGAGTTGTATTGAGAATGTATAGTGTTTTACAGGGTCAGACTCTCCTGGTTCAGTCTCGATTGTAGAGTTCACCATTTTTCTATTAATGAATTCAATACATCATATTTTATCATGGTATCAAAGCTCCAGGGCCGAATCATAGTCAGAGTGTTGTGATCCCTGTGAGTATCCAGTTGGTTGAAGAGAAGCCCTTGGTGACTGAGTAAAAAAAAAATCTCAAGAATTGATCAGATCAGTGCGTTTTTCAGAGGCGTAATCATGTTTATCAGTGCGAACACGTGGAGGTTATCAGCACCGATAATCGTAGATATGTGTGGGATAAGCGTGCCGATAGGCCAATCCCTTATACCGTTTTTTTCATGGGGTGATCGACGCGGAAATTGGTTCCGAAAGCATGTCGATGCAGGAAGAGGAGATCTGAAAAATGGATTTGTGCCAGTGTTCACCCACTGATGAAGGAAAGATATCTAAGATAGATCTACTGCCTATGAAAGGTCACCTATGAGGTAAGATATCTAAGATAGATCTATAGCCAATGTAATTTGTCCAATGAAGGAATAGATCTGAGACAAACCTACTACTGGTGAAAGTTCACCGATGAAATAGGAGATCTGAAAGCAAAACTATTGCCTTTGTCATCTCTCTAATGAAGAAAGAGATTTTAGGAAAATATATTGCCAGTGTAAGATTGGTACAAAGGAGCCAAAGAGCTTGCACTAAAGAAAGTGTCGTGGTGGAGCCAAAGAGCTCGTGCTGAGAAACAAAAGAGGTAGTGGTAGAGGAGCTGAGAGCCTGTGGCGTAGTGTGCAAAGAAACCTGTTGGATTGATCACAGATCAAGTATATTTGCATCATGATTTTGTTTTTTGTGAGGATCTGGGGTAAATCGATTTTTTTCCCTATTAATTACTCAAGGGTTTTTATAGAATCGTCAAGATGAACAATCAAATAATAGAGACATACTTGAATGAGAGAAACACTATCAATGGTTACAATTACCTGAATTGGAAGTTAAAGATGCAGAATATGCTAGAAGCGTAGAGTTCTTGGACAATTGCAAATCAGGATGAGCCAAAGATGACAACAAGAGTTGGTCCAACCACAACGATTCAAGAATGGGAGAAGAGAGAGAGAAAGGAAAACATGACGTCAAATATGTTAGTGAAAGACTGCATCATACCTCATATCAGAGAATGAAAATTTGCAAGAAAAATCAAGACAATGTTAAACAATCTATATGAGATCAGGAATACAAATTATACACATGATATCTACTCGTGTCATGATTTATACCATAAAAGTGAATTGTGCGTAAGTAAACAAATTTTCCATTGAGCATATCTATTTTAAATTTGAATTTTTTTTTATAAATCTTATGATAATTTTTTTTAATATATATAGATAGGTTAAATATCCTCAAAAGGGTGGAGATTTTATAATTCAGACTTATAATTTTAAAAAATTTCAGAAAATAACTTATAACGAATAATATAGTAAAAGAATATCCTCTTTAACATATTAATAGGAAAACTTCTCCCAAAATATTGATTAGGAAATTTTGGATATAATACCATCTAAGATTTTTAAATATTATAAGATGTTGATGTTTCTGCCAATAAACAACTATGTATCGAAATGCTTGGATAGGAGTAACTAGTTTTTGCAATTGCTTGTCTACCTATATTGTGTCCCTAAATCTTAACCATCATACCTTTATAGTTGTATTTATATTCTGACATCATCATCATTGTCATCTTGGTTTTTTTTTCTAGCCTATAACCATGTTCTAGGTTAGTGGACTTACCTTCAACCATATTTTCAATTCATGCCTTATTCTCAACCATGTTTTCGATTTTCTTGCCTTACCCTCACTCAAAGCTCTTTCATTAATCTCCCAAGTAACTACATCCTATTGTGGTTTTTACATATGAAAAAGTACACAACAACATGAATAAATACCATAAAACCAATTGGTTTTAATTTTACGATAAATCTACACTTACAAAGTGGTTACAAATGAACTACATAAGGCTACACGTGTCTTATCAGGTTTACATCACAATTGAATTATGTACATTCAATGGAAAAATTCGCTCATGCAGGCATGACATACCTTTCTGCTCAAAGACCACTACATAAATTCAAACATGATATTATAGAGTTTTTAACAAATTGAATGTGTGACTTCTATTATAATATGTTCTTGAGTCTATTCAACAAAACCTGTAATTTTTAGCATTGATTATCCGCCATAATTTAGCATCCATCACTATCATATTTAATTTCAACCTAAGCACACCAAGTCTTCTTTGTTGCTACATCAATGATCACATATATTTTCACATTCACTTTCTTATATATGGGTTTCATTTTCCTTCATTTGGATGATGATGATGAGTGACCCACAAGGGAATGTACTCAGTTGAATGACACCATATTTCAACAACTATTGAAATTATTTCTTCACCGCACTTGCTTCGATAACAAACTGCCCCTACAACCAAATATTTGGAAATGGGGAGTCCAAAAATAGTTCGATATTGTGTTCCATTTCTTTCTTATGTGGTAACCGTTTAGGCTCTTGTAGCACATCACTATATGTCTATAACAACTTCCCCAATTATGTTGGGTGTGGAGCCTGATTATCTTATTTACTTTGTATCACAACATTGGACCCCTGTACCTTCAAAGGGGCAGCAACACCGCCCATAATTAATCGCTGCCGTGGAGAGTCCAGGGGGGGGCGACAGTGCTTTTTGGAGCCCCCCCTGGCAGGGGTTTTCAGGGGTAGCGCCCCTGAAGCTAAAAACAGATGTAAAATTTCCTTCTAAAAGTATAGTAATTTCTAGTCAATCTGGGCCATTCATTAGGCAAATGATCTGATGGTAGAAGTTATGTTTAGATTAGGGTTTTTTTCCCTAGAAGGCAACCCCCTTGTATATATGAGGGTATTTTATCGCGGTTATGTATTATGTGTGTATTCTCGGAGTGAGAAAGAGAGAGGGAGACTGTGAGAGAGAACAGAGGATATTACAGCGGATCTGCTATAGGTTTTGTCTCTTTATTTTTGCTGGATAATAAAAAGGAAGGACTGGCTGTTCGGGCTGGACGTAGCCCAAACTGGGTGAACCACGTATATCTATGTCTCTCTGGTTTTATGTGTTTTGTGTGCTTGTATTTTTTTGCATATTTTATGTGTTTCATTGCTCCATAATATATAATTTTCTAACAACTGGTATCAGAGCCGAAGGTATATTTGGCTGATAAACTCGCAGGAAAGAAGGGTTCCTAGTTCGAGTGGGAGCAATGGCGGATGATGGTAAGTTTAGGGTCGAGAAATTTAGCGGCCAAAACTTTCCGCTGTGGAAGATGCAGATGGAAGATTATCTGTATCAGAAAGATCTGTACATACCATTGAGCGGAAAAACAAAAAAGCCGGCGGGCATGAGAGACGCGGAATGGAACATTCTTGATAGAAAGGCACTCGGAACAGTACGGTTGTGTCTTGCGGTGTCAGTCGCCTTCAATATTTCGAAGGAAACAACAACAGAGGGTTTGATGGAGACGTTGGAGAAACTATATGAAAAACCCTCAGCCTCAAACAAGGTATTTCTTATGAAACGACTATTTACTATGAATATGTCGGAAGGTGGATTTGTTGCAGACCATTTAAATGAATTTAATACAGTTACCAGTTAGTTAAGTTTTGTAGGGGTAAACTTTGATGATGAAGTTAGAGCTCTGTTATTCCTGTGCTCATTTCCAGAGAGTTGGAATGGTTTAGTAATGGCCATTAGTAACTCTGTCTCTGGATCTAGTACTTTAAAGTTTGATGATGTTGTTGGTGCTATCCTTAGCGAGGAAATGCGACGGAAAAGATTCGGTGAGACATCAGGAAATGCTTTGAGTGAAGAGTCTAGGGGAAGAAGAATGGAAGGAGGAAAGATCTCGGGATATCGCAGTAAATCAAGGAAAGGCAGATCCAAGTCCAGATCGAGGATAGTGTGCTAGAATTGTGGAAAGAAAGGACACCTAAAGAAAGATTGTAGATCTCGGAAGGGAAAAGAAGGAAACACACAGCAAGAAAACAATCATGAAGCAAATGTGACAGGTGATGTGTTATAGGATGCTTTGATTCTTTCTTTCGAAAATGTTATTGATTCTTGGGTTGCAGATTCAAGGGCTTCATTCCATGCCACACCTGATAAGAAATATTTTCATGACTATGTTCAAGGAGATTTTTGACAAGTTCGTTTGGGTGATGATAAACCCTGTAAAATTTTTGGAATGGGTAAAGTTATTGTAAGGAAACAGAATGGAAACCAATGGCTACTAAAGGAGGTAAGGCATGTTCCAGATCTGAAGAAAAATCTGATTTCAACAGAAGAAGGGGTATGAAAGTTGCATGACAACTTTCACGATAAAACTTGGAATATAACAGCAACAAAAATAGAAAAAGGTGAAAAGGTTGGTACATTGTATTTATGCAATGGTATTTCTAACTTTGTTAATGCTTTAACTTCAAAAGGAGCAGATGCAGCATTATGGCATCATAGGCTCGGACACATGAGTGAGAAGGGGATGAAAATTCTTCACTCAAGAAATTTGTTGCCAGGATTGAAGAATGTTGATTTGGATTTCTGTGAGAATTGCATTTATGGAAAACAAAAGAGAGACAGATTTCTCAGAGTTGGCAAAGAAAAGAAGAGCGAAAAATTAGAGCTTGTGCATACAGATGTATGGGGACCTGTTCAGGTATCATCTCTCAGTGGCTCTTGTTATTAAGTTACTTTTATTGATAATGCAACTAGAAAAAACATGGATTTATTGCATTCAGAATAAATCTGATATATTTGATACTTTCAAGAAATGGACAGCTTTGGTTGAGATTGAGACAGGAAAGAAGTTGAAGTGTCTCAGATCAGAAAATGGAGGTGAATATTGCAGCAATGAGTTTGATAGGTACTATTCATAGCATGGAATTCGCAGAGAGAAGACAGTTCCAAGAACACCACAAGAGAATGGTGTGTCAGAAAGGATGAACAAAACAATCATGTAGTGTGCAAGGTGCATGAGATTGCATGCAGGATTTCCTTTACAATTTTGGGCAGATGCTGTAGATACTACTGTTTATCTAATAAATAGAGGGCCTTCAAGTTCCTTGGATGGTGGTTTTCCAGAGGAAGCATGGATAGGTAAAAAGGTAAAGTACTCTTTTTTAAATGCTTTTGGTTGTGAGGCCTTTGTCCATATTAATAAATAAAATAGAACAAAGCTTGAGGCAAAATCAAAGAAATGTACCTTTATTGGATATGGTGCTAATGATTTTGGTTATCGCTTATATGATTACGAAAATAAAAAATTCATTAGGAGCAAAGACGTAATATTCAATGAAAAGGTATTGTATAAGAATCAGCTACAGGAAAAGAATCGGGAAAAAGAAAGCAAGGAATACACAGTTCTTGATGAGATAACTGAAAAGGTAAAGGTGCCTGAAAATAATAATAATCAACAGTCACAGCAGCAGCAACCAACACAATAGCAACAGACACCTCAAACACCTGAAAGTGGTGTTAGAAGATCTACCAGGATAAGTAGACCCCCTGAACGAAACTCTCCTTCATTATATTATTTATTGTTGACTGATTCTGGTGAACCTGAATGTTATGAAGAAGAAATGTAGGTTGAAAGCAGGAAGAAGTGGGAGCTAGCCATGGAAGAAGATATGGACTCCTTAATGCATAACCAGACTTGGGACTTAGTGAGGTTGCCTGCAGGTAAAACTGCATTGCAGAATAAATGGGTTTATAGGATGAAGGAAGAAGATGGAGGAAAATAGAGGCACAAAGCTAGACTTGTGGTGAAGGGGTTTTCATAGAAGAAAGGTATTGATTTTTATGAAATATTTTCTCCTGTTGTTAAGATGAACTCAATCAGAACTATCTTAAGTCTTGTAGCAGCAGAAGATTTACATCTTGAACAATTAGATGTAAAGACAACATTTCTCCATGGAGATTTGGAGGAAGAGATATACATGCAGCAACCAGAAGGATACGAGGTAAAAGGGAAAGAAAAATTGGTGTGCAGGTTAAAGAAGAGCTTGTATGGCTTAAAACAAGCTCCAAGGCAGTGGTATCTAAAATTTGACAAGTTTATGTCTGAACAAGGTTATACTAGATGTCACTCTGATCATTGTGTTTATATAAAAAGGCAAAATGATGGCAGCTATATTATATTGTTATTGTATGTAGATGACATGCTTGTTGCAGGGTCTAACATGCAGGAAATAAATGTGCTCAAAAGAAAATTGGCAAATTCATTTGCAATGAAGGATTTGGGAGCTGCAAAACAAATCCTTGGTATGAGGATAACTAGAGACAGGAAAAATCACAAATTAACGCTCTCGTAATGAGTACATAGAAAAGGTGTTGAAAAGATTTAATATGCGCAATGAAAACCAGCTTAGTACACCTTTACAGCTTAATTCCAACTCATGAGATTTGTAGAGTGTCCCAAGACCACAAAGAATCGGAATATATGTCTAAACCCATATGCAATAAGTCTCAGTCAAGCTTAATATATTCAATGTCCTTAACACAAGGCTCTCCTATATTGCATGCAAGGGGGAGTTGTGCTGCATATTGAAGAACCAAAGAAAAGAATATCATTGGATGCAGTAAAATGACTCGTACATTTGAGAGGTACCACAAATCAAGCATTGCGGCTTTCGTAACTAAAACCCAACCCCATAGGTGATACTGATATAGATGAGAAGCACAGATAACAGTAGGAGCACTATAGGATATGTATTTACCGTAGGTGGAACAACTGTCAGTTGGGTTTCAAAAATCCAAAGTGTTGTTGCACTTTCAACAACAGAAGCAGAGTATGTTGCTGCTACAGAGGCTAGGAAAGAAATGATTTGGTTACAAAGGTTTATGGGTGAATTGGGTAAGAAGCATGCATTATACAACATTATGCATGCTGATAGCCATGTGCCATCTATCTTCAAAGAACTCAAGATTCTCTTATCTGCAGATCAAACACATACATCTCTGGCACCATTTCACGCCCATTGCAGATGGAGAGTTGAAGCTGGAAAAGATACACACTAGCCAGAATCCTGCAGATATGCTAACAAAAGTTGTAACCAGGGAGAAACTGAGAATGTGCTCATTTTTAATTGGTCTTCAAGGATGACGATGAAGATGAAAAACAGCCATGTCCAAAGAGGATTCATTGTCCAGCAAATGAAGCTGCGGTGGAGTTGCTACAATCAGTCTCCAAGTGGGAGATTGTTGGGTGTGGAGCATGATTATCTTGTTTACTTTGTATCACAACATTGGACCCCTGTACCTTAAAAGGGGTAGCAACACCGCCCGTAATTAATCGCTACCGTGGGGGGTCCAGGGGGGGTGGTAGCACTTTTTGAATCCCCCCCCTGGCAGGGGTTTTCGGGGGCAGCGCCCCCAAAGCTAAAAACATATGTAAAATTGCCTTGTAAAATTATAGTAATTTCTAGTCAATCTGGGCCGTTCATTAGGCAAATGATCTAATGGTATAAGTTATGTTTAGATTAGGTTTTTTTTCCCTAGAAGGCAACCCCCTTGTATATATGAGGGTATTGTATTGCGGCTGTGTATTATGTGTGTATTCGCGGAGCGAGAAACAGAGAGGGAGACTGTGAAAGAGAACAAAGGATATTACAACGGATCTGTTGTAGGTTTTGTCTCTTCATTTTTTCTGGATAATAGAAAGGAAGGACTGGTTGTTCGGGGTGGACGTAGCCCAAATTGGGTGAACCACGTATATCTGTGTCTCTCTGGTTTTATGTGTTTTGTGTGCTTTTATTTTTCTGCATATTTTATGTGTTGCATTCCTCCATAATATATATTTTTCTCACAAATTATTGTTTTTATTTCTTAGTATAATGCTCTATGGTTTCCTTACCACTTATGGACTCCTCTTCATACTGACTTCCTCTTAAAACAATAAAAAATATGTTTCCTTGAACTGATGAATTTCTTAGCTTGGTTGGCCCTTACAAGTGAAATTTTCAACCTGCTTTTGTGAGTTTTTATGATGAACGATTTTCCATCATGGACGAGCTGACATTGATTGGCTTCCCTCATGACTATTTCATATTTCATGTATATGTATGGACTCCCAAATTCAACTACACATACTTCAAGGGGAGCTACATCTAGATCTAGTTCATCAATATAATCAACACTAATGGAAAATCTAATTTTGCAATGTTTTATTACATTCAACTCTACGTCCTTATTTTCCAATCCTAGTATATATGGGTTTGGATGTTCATGAAATTATAGCCACAACTTCTTAATTGGATTTGTTGCAATGATATTTTCCTATAATATTGAGTCAAAGAGAGCATCAATATTTCTCTTCTTGACTTATATATTTATATCGAAGGGTTTGGTCATTTCTTTCTATTCCTATTGATGAAGGCTACTTAGATTCACCTCCTTTTGTAATAATGTACAAACGATCTTCTCATCCTTGTCTTATTCTTATTATCTTTCCTCTTGTTCTTCAGGTTTAGCTATGGATATAACTTCTAAAAAATTTCTCAGCAACTATACAGGACAAGTGTTGGGAGAGGACATCTTGGACATCGAGATAGAAAATTTTCCATAATGTGGCATACTAGTGTGTGTGTTCTTTAATTTTTAGTTTTGTAATTCAAAAATGTTGAGTTTGATCAACTCGACATGTAAATGCAATTGATCAAAATTGATCACTCTAACCATTTCTAATTGAAGTTAGGAATATTCAAGATGACAAAATTATGTATGTTTTTTAGAAGAAGTTGGTTAATGGAGCAATAGATGGAAAAACAAGGTATATGATTGTATGGTGAAAAAAACCAGACTCAGTATTATGTTGTACTACGAGTCATACATTTTAAGTGTAAGAAAGTCAGGGATGTTTTTGTAGTGGTATTTAGAAACTATGTACCTGGTAAATCCAAGAGTTGGAGTTTGTAATGTATGCTTGATGAGGCATAGGTATCCCCATGAAGTTTGGGTAATCTATAAACGAATTTGTATTTGAAATTATGGTTTGTGGTAAGCCAGAAACCACATGTGAGAATGAACAGGACCTAGACTCCATTTTGCATGGTTGAGGGTGAGCCGAGAAAACCCTGGGCCTGGTTGAGTGAGGTCCATAAGTTGGGTCGTAGTGGCTACAGTGCCTTAGTGGCTTCAGAGCCTTAATGGCTACACAACCTTCGTAGATACAGAGCCTTCGTGGCTATAGTTCCCCAGTTCACATAGCAGTCTTAGCACTCACAATGAATTGTAGGTGGTCTCCAGAAAGACCTTACTCATTAAAGAAACTTTGTTTCTCACAGGTCTCAAATAAATGCGCACAAAGCAGTCAACACTTTTGTTGGGGGATTTACTGGTACAATTACATGTATGAAGTGATAATGGTTGACAGAACCATGTATGTGAAGGACATCCTACAAGAGTAGCGGTTGCAATAGTTGGGACTCATGTATTTCAGTGGAAGGTTCCTCCTTTATATGGACATCGAGATATCATTTTGTTATGTTTGACCAGAACTAGATTTTTCAAATTGATATCGAGACATATAGTCATTAAATTGATGTGTTAGAATATGTAATTCCTACTTGTCTCAATTGTGACTTTTTATGTAAGGATTTTGTTCCTATTCCATAGGAGTTAACTAAATCTATATGTTCGTAGTTTGGTGTGTGGTTCACATATTCTGTCAACTAACTTATAATTTTTCCAATACAGTTTCCCTATCCTAATACATCACTTCATGTATATATGTAATAATTTTTATATTAATATAGCTTAGTATGCATGCTCGTATTTTATTTATCTTTTCACTGGTGAGTTGTGGCTATTTTATTTTTTTATCTTTTCAGCCTTTTTGCTTCTTCTTACCCTCCTTAGAAGCATTTTTTTCTTGTTCTTCTTCGATCCACTTGATTACATTCTCTTCAAGCATATGTTCTCTAGGAACTATGTCTATACAAAAGCATGGTCCATCAATTTGGGCTTGAAAAATCATACTTGAGGAGTACATCTGCCTTATTTGTAGAGATGCCCAACATTATAACCCTCTTCTTGAATTTCATGGTATACTCCTGCATGCTTTGGCTCAACGTTTTCTTGAAGAAATGCCACTATATCAACTCATTCTCCATGCACTCAATTAGATAAAACTGGGAATAAATGAGGATTTTTAAATCTTTCTATGTACTCACTGTATGTTCTCCCTCCAACTATTGGGTTTTCGTGTGGCTCTCCCAAAAAATCAGTGCATAGCCCTCTAATTTCAACCTTGGAAATGAGATTTTTTATCCTTCCTAAATATGATGAATTCTAAATTAAACTTCCAGTTGCTACAACCAATGATTCATCTTTACAACATCGATCTCATCGTGCTACGACTTGATATCATCCTTGGTTTCCATTTTAAACATGGATTGTGAATTTTTCAGGACACTCAATCTTGGTTTATCTTTTTCAGGTTCTTTCTTGGACTCTTTCACTATTTATCCCTGATATTTTGATCCCTAGTATCATTTTTTCGCTCCATATGAACCCCCCCTTTTCTCCAAATATCCAAAAATTATTTGTTAGGGCCTCCATCATAGGTTAGGGCCTCCATCAAAAAATAATATCATCATAGGATTTTATGATTTTCGTCCCCAACGATCTAGATCCTTGCAACAAAAAATACCCAAAAAAACATTCATTGGCACTAATATGTTCTGTAAATTTCCATGGATATTTTGTTGCATAGTTCATCACAACAAATCTAAATTGCTAGATCTGTAGATTTTATTGTAATTATTCCAGGCATGCAAATGGAAATTATGAAAAAAGTAAAAAAATATAAAATAGACCTCACACACTCACATAAGACATAATATATGCTTTTGGAAACCATTTTGGTAGAAAAGCTAGTTGAAAGTTGAGGTCGGTCCACTCTCTTTCTTTGTTTGGAAATATTTTTTTGTACAAATAGATAGTTGAAGAAGACAAATATTGATGCTCTATTTGACTTTGGATCACAGGCCAATATCATTGCAACAGATCCAGTCAAGAAGTTGGGGCTAGAATTTCGTGAACATCCAAACCCATATCCATAGGGATGGGAAATGAAGAATGTAGATCTGAAGGTAACAAAACAATGCAAAATTGGATTTTCTATCAATGTTGATTATATTTATGAACTAGATTTTGATGTGCTTCCCCTTGATGTATGTGGAGTCATGTTTGGGAGTCCATACATGTACATGCGAGATGCAATATTCATGAGGAGAGCCAATTATTGTCGGCTCGTCCATGATGGAAAATCATTCATCATCAACGTGCACAAAGGCAAGTTGAAAATTTCACTAGTAAGGGCTAACCGAACCAAGAAATTTGTCATTTCATGAAAAAGCATGTTCTATTTTTTTAAGATGAATTCAGTCTGAAAATCAATCAATAAGAGGTAAGGCATCCCTCAAGTGGTGTACTAAGAAACAAAAACAATAATTGGAGGATTTGTTATGGACATAGAGGGATGTGTTACAAGAGCCTAAGGGGTTACCACCTAAGAAATAAGTGGAACACGATATTCAACTATTTTTGGACTCCCCATTGTGGTCATGGAACATGGTCTCATTCGACCAAGCATCTCACCATGTGGGTCAATCATCATCATTGTTCCATGTAAGGATGAGACTTGGCGGATGTGTATAGATTATAAGAAATTGAATAAAATCCAACTCAAGAACATGTGCCTACTAGCTAGAATAGATGGTCTGCTGGATAAAGTACCACAGGAAAAATACATCACCAAGCTGGACTTGAAGTCTCGATATCACCAAGTTCGAGTCAAAGAAGAAGAAAAATCGAAGAATTTCTTCAAAATTAGACAAGGATGAATGGTTAATTATGCCATTTGGCCTATGTAACGAACCAAATATGTTTATGAGATTAATGAATGATTTATTTTATCCTTTTATAGATTCATTTGTTATCATTTTTATTTGGATGATATACCAATATATAATGCTACTTGGGAGGAGGATATTTCACATTTGACATAGGTGCTAGAAACGTTGAAGAAGCACCAACCACTAGAAAATCTCAAGAAGTGCGAGTTCATGCAGTAGAATTTGTTGTATCTTGGGTATATGATTAGTGTAGGATAGCTGAAGATAGATCGTTCCAACATGGAGGCCATCATGAAATGGTTTGTGACTAGTAATATTTATGATGTTAGGATTTTCATTAGGGCAACATTGTCCCTGAGGAAATTTTTAGCCTCATTTTCAGTGGTAGCAGCATCATCGCTCCATGCCATAACAAAAAGTGGAAAGAGTTTCCATTAGGGAAAAGGTGAGAAAAATTATTTTTAGGAGCTAAAGAAGAAGATCAGTCAAGCACCAGTTATGGACTAACCAAACATGTAGTGCCCCTCTGAATTTGAGAAAAATGCAAGTGGGTATGTTATGGGAGTTGTCTTGATGCAGGGAGGAAGCCCTATATGCTACGATTCTAAAGTATTTCATGGGGCATTTCTTAACTACCCTACCTAAGATGAGGTGCTTTATGCTATGGTGAAAGTTCTGAATAAGTGGAAGAATTATTTGATGGGAAAGGAGGGGGGTAATGGACACACATCATCACCTGTTATAGTACTTCCACACCTACAGTAAGATACAGCATATTAGACATTACATGTGCATGGATTTTTTACAACAATTCCATTTAGTGATTAAGTATAAGAAGGGAATCACAAACAATTTGGTCCATATGATTTGAATTCCACCCATGTCAAATACCACGGCTATGGGGAGTCTTATGCACATGGATACATTCACTAATGATGCATACACACAGGAATATTTAGAAGAGAAGGTATTCAAGGAGGTGTATTCCATCCACAGATACATGTGGAGAAATAATTATTCAACGGGACTTTGGTGCAAATTTCGAGGGAATACAATGAGAGGCATTCAAAGACTTGGGACACAATTTTGGTATATATACCACATTATTACAAGAGATGACTCCACATTTCTACAAGAAAGTCCCCATTTGAAACTTTTTTTAGAAATATTCCACCTTCACCTTCGAATATTGCATATGGAAAACAAGCAGTAAGGGAAGATTTTACAAGAGCTATTTTGAGGGCTAGAAATTTTATAGAGAAGATGAGGAATATCAATATACATGTAAAATAAAAACTAAAGAAGTCACAAGATAAGTATAATTCCAATCATGATCAACATAGAATAGAGAACCCTAGATGTGGCTGACAACAGAAGTATGCATGATAACTTCCTCTCCCATGCTGAAGAGGACGAACATCTTCAGCGCAGCTCCGCACATGATGTGGAACCACACACTAGCAATCATCCGCATGAGATGACAGAGACAGTGCATAATGAAGACATTATTAGACAACATCACCCCCTCCATGGTACCTCTCTGCCAAAATAATTTTGAATAATCACTAGGATTGACATGTTGCTCGGCCATAACTCTTCCCATGAGCCTACTCATGAAAATCGTTACAACACGCAACTGTATGCGAGGCACAATAATTCTTAGCAACTTCACATGTGTCACAAGCATAATAAAGGAAAGGAAATTTAGCACAAAGAGACCCATAGTCTGCTCCTTGGGGTTTATATGTTGTTACAGTCCATGCCCTCCTGTGTACCCAATCCGTTGCGCAACCTCCCCCTAGTGGTGTGTTATGTAGAATTCCCCGGGCTACGCTCCCCCGTCACTACGCGACTCACCCCAGCTTTATCTGGCTTGCTAGTTTCATAAGCCTCGGTGTTCCCATTATTGTGTGCCCTTTGTAGTGCATTCCCCTATAGTGTACTTTCTTGTCCACCATTCCTTGTTGTCCACTATTCAGACCTCCCTCCTTGTCATCTAGTCCCATTGCTTCACACCTCCTCTACTTCAACTAACCATGCAAACTAGGCTGTGACAAAGAACCATCAGAGGGGGCCAAGGTGATGCACTCCCTGGTCGCTACCACCGGGGGCCTGATAATCCCGTTGAATCTGTTGAAGGCTCCTACTCGAGCAGTCACATTAGAGAGGCTACCTAGAGCCTCGAACATGACCAGGAGGAGGAGGTCGCCTTGCATTTTTTGCAGAGAGGCAGAAGTGGACCAAGGAAGTCCACCATTGTGCATGAGGATCACCCCTTGCCATGTAATACTGATCCTTTTTCGGCTCAGGAAGATTATGGGGATGACACAGTTGTTTGGATAATGGACTCAGAAGGTACATGAACACACGTCTCGGATGTTGAGTACCCGGTGGCTCCCTTCCTTTGTGCACCAGTCTCCAAGCCTCTGTGTTTACCCACCGCTAAAGAGGAAGTTGTCGAGCAGGCGTATGCCTATCCCATAGTGGAGGAAGATCTAGACAGCGATGATGAAGCTAAAGACTAATGACGGAGTAGCATCCCATCACTTCCTAGTTTTTTGTCATGCTTTTTATTATCATAGAATTTCTATTTTCACTAGTGCTAAACACATTTTGTAATTTTTTGTTTCATGTACTTTTTGAGCTAGTTTCCTCCATGGAGGCATCCTCTTATATGTGCAAAAAATGCTACGATTGGTTAAGCACAACTTACCAACTTAGCCTCTAGCATGTGTATTGTTTCTATTTTTAATTAATATAGATTAGCCTCATTTACCCAAAAAAAAAAAACCAAAGAAATCATTGAACATGGGAGTCAATGTATGGCTATAGTTGAACAAGGAGAGGTTTCTGAGATCTGATAAGAATTTCAAGGCTATGAGGTGTGGTCCTTTTAAGATATTTAAAAAGGAGGCCAATAATGCATATCAAATCATTTTACCACTATATATGCGCATTTACTTAGTTTTGAATGTGGATAACTGGAAACTTTATGAACCTTCCATGAAGAGGAACATTTCCTCCCTTCAGTAGAGGATCTGGCACCGGATTCTTAGTCAAAGATGAGAGAAGATATAGCTTTGAATAAAATGTATAGAACTATAAGACAGGGGCAACAGGACCTTTGGCAGGTTGGGTGGAAGCGACAACTTCCAAACAAAGCTAAATGGTAGACAATTGAGAAGGTGGAGGAAAGAATTCCTCACATCATTTAGTAGAATATTTTGGGGACCAAAAGCCTCCAAAAATAGGGAGGTGTTATTTTTATTATATTATTATATTTTTTTCATCCATATGAATGCATTCAAATTGGAAAATGTGGAGGAATCAATTCATGGGATTGTTTTTGCTGACAGGACCCAGTTTTGCAAAAGAGGGTCTAAAACATTCTCGAAATTTTTTGAAGAATTAAACATAATTTTTTGAAATAAAAATTTCGAAATTTAGTACCACATTTTCTATTTATATCATACACACATAGAGCTTTCCAACGACACAAGAATCGTGTCAATGAGAATCTGTATGCAAATGTTATGCCAGTGAAAAGTCGACCTTCCTGTTTTCATGGAAAAGGTGATAGTCACAGGCTTTTATTGTAATACACTCTAGAAGAGTTGATGTAGTCAAACTCAACCACTATTAGGCTCTCTAACTTTGTTATAACCAGGAGACTAGGAGGAAGAGGAAATCCATTTCGTCGAGAGAATTTTGGTCCATATTTGAACAAGGATAGCTAGGAGTGATAAGAGGTAGAGCACAGAAAACCTTAATTCTTTGTACCTGCAACCATATTTCCAGATAGAGAAAGAGAGTGGGGTTACCTCACCTTCAGACAAGATTTTCTTTTGTAAGGTTTTCCTAGATCATATATTATTTCTTATTTGTGTGGGTGAGTTTTATTTTATCATTCTCTGTTTTTTTCATAATTTCCATTCGCATGCATGCACTGATTACAGTAAAATATATAGATCTCGAAATTTAAAAAAAACTATGTTATTTTATAATTTCATATATTTAATACAATAATGTTAGATTTTTTTTTCACAAACTGTCTAGTTAAATGTCCACGATAGTTTACGGATCACAAGGAGAGGAAGATTCAACAAAAAATTATCGATTGTCTTCTACCCCGATTCAATACTCTCCGCCTCCTACAACATGTGTCACGGATAAGATTGGAAACGTAAGAAACCATATCCACCTTGGAAGAAGTGCATTAAATGTATTAAGGAAAGGGTAGAATAGTAATGATGAACTTAATAAACCAGAATCTCCCCTCTTTTCATTTTTAGGCGAAACCATGCATGCAGATGTACCCCATAAAATATAGTTGCAAAGTAATGGAAATTATATAGAGCATACAAACCAACGAAAAGGAAACGTACGACTAAACATATGTTATCATCTACTTTGAGAGAAATAGATTGCTAAGAGAGAGGAACACTCATGGTTGGAAAAAATTATTTTTCTACTTACTTGACGTCATACCAAACATTTTGATCATTGAAGTCATAGTTTTTGGAGCTCCAAGTTGACATTTCATACACATCTACTAGAATTTTCAATTTAATTAAATAATTATTATAGACATCTTAAATTGATGGTTTTCTTTCAAAAGCTAAAATTTTTCTCCCTCGTTCCAAACGACACAATTGTTCAAGTAATGTTTGGAAAATATAACTTGTTTCACACATTTGGCATTGGAATTTGGACAAGGAACTTGAATAATAAAGTGCACAAGAAGATATAAAAACCTAAGGAATAAAAGGTTCATAACTCGTGAACCTTATACATGATCAAGAGGGAAAGACATGGATTTTTCCTTTCATTTTTGGTTGGATATTTCTCTATGGTTTTCGTGGGTCTTTCTCGATCAGATTTTAGCCCTCTCTCAGATCAAACCTTGTCATATACCTCAAATCATACCTCAGCTTATGTTGTGGCACCATTGTGACATTCAGACCTTTTGTAGAATAGTTTCAGAAGTTATATTTTAGTGACTCTCTTTTGGTTATGCATAAAAACATTTTGGTATAAATTTCACTGATATCTCTCTTGAATCCCTAGTATGTGCCAAGTGAGGAAAATTTCATGATCAAGATCTGAAGCTTTGACTAAAATTCTATTGGGGTCTTTTCCGATAGGTTTGAGGGTTATTTACAGAACTAATTCAGTGAATTTAAAGTACCTTTAAATAAATATGAGAGCCCTACTATTGTATGATATATTCAACATGTGAGATACCCTTCTCAGTGAAATAAACATGATTGGGTCTAAGGTCCTTTCAAATATTCTTGGTCTTGTTGGGAATCCTATTATGAGATTTATTGCAACTACTGATCTGGTTTGAAGTTGTGGTGACAGAATCTAGATGATATTCCATAATTCTAGTTTGGATCTATGAGAATATGGATGGATGTGTTTCATGCATTTTTATACGAACTTGAAGCACATGTTGAATGTCTTCTATAGTAGTTGCTCGAGATCGTGGAGAAGTTTTTTACTAAAGAAGATTTGAAGATCCTTTGAGTAGACACTGTTTGCGTTATCCTTAAATCATTATTGGATTGTTGTTAGAGACCTATTTCTAGACTTGTTCAAGAAAATTTTGGAGGTTTATAAGAAACATTGAAGCCACCGTGAATGATTGAATTAAATTGAAAGGGTTGGAGCCCTAGAGGATTGAAGTCCTCACACAAGGTTGCAACATTTTAAGAAATCAGGTTGGAGTCTAGACTGATTTTTTAGGTTTAGAATCCGGATAAGAGGTTGGAGCCTCATTGAGACCAAGTTGGACCTTGGATTGATATCTGTGGATTAGAGCCCTCATTTAGGGATGGCCCTTGAAAGATTTAGAATTTTATTTTGAACTTGATTGTTTGTAAGACAATTAGAATCACTATTTTTATGAATAAATTTATTTTTCTTATTGTACATCTTGTGTTTTAGTTTAACTAGTGATCTTAACTAACATAATATAACCACTGTAAAAAAAATAATGATTCACCCTCTCTCCATATTTCCCATATTATTATAAATCAATACTAAAATTTTAACACCTTACATAAACCATATGACCCCCAAAAAAACAAAAACATATGAACATAACTACATTACACAAACCATATTAGTCATATTGTTTATTAAGAATTGAGATAAACATATATATACATAGTATCAATAAACAATTATATTGGTTAAGCCTAAATATCATGTAACGAAAGGCAAATTTGATAACATGACCGATTTCAATATAGAGGTGAAATAACACACCTCCCATTCATAAAGAATTAAGACATCACAACTCGAGCTAACCTTGACATCTCCCATTCATAAACAATTAAGACATCACAATTCGAGCGAACCTTGACATTTATCTACATAATAAACCATACATCGATTTATGCTTATGTGCTTATATGTCCCACCTTGTAACCATTTTGACTCACCTTTAAATAAATCACATAAGCGGTTGAATCTTGTTGGGATCAGCACGGAAGAGCCGAACGAGCCCCAAAAAAAGTAATGGTAAAAACGCACGCTATTCTTTCTGGTCGGCCTGCCAAAACTAAGATACTGTTAAATATAGTCAGTATATATCAAACTATTCCGGACCAATATAGTTGGTCATAGGATCAAAGCGATTTTCTTGATAGTTTCTTCGCGGTAAATCAGAAAAACCCTCCAACTTATATCTTCGAAAACGACGAGATGGAGGAATCTGGAAATCGAGGCGATAATGATAATATCAATTGTACGAGAGAAAAGTTCCCGCAGGTTGCAAAAGAAATGTTTGAGCGGCTTATTTGTCATGTAGAGAACGAGACAAATAAAGACATAATATGGGAAAGAACTATAGCTTCCACAACAAGAAGTAAAACTGACGGCCTTTGCCTTCCACAAGAAGAAGCGGTAGACAGGGAAAATGAGTGTGTTGTTCAGCAGTATTTGATCTCTAGCGCAGTCTTTAGATGGATGGAAAGAGACAACGGAGATGAGTAGGAGTTGGAGAACATTTCGGACAATGTGTGTGTACGTCAATTAGATGACATTGGACACAAACCCAACTGTGAATGGCATACTGGGAACTACGGTGGCAGAAGAAATATAAAGGGTGCAATGGCTGAGAACGCCAATATCGTTTTGCTGCGAACTATCTTTGATTGGAGCCGGATCAACGGAAATGTGTGGAGCCAGCAAATTGTATGGAGTGGCAGTTTCGCAGATTGTCATCGGGTACTGCAACTCTTGGAAAACAATAGTGACACCACTAATTCTATACAATTGAGAGGTGAACGTTTTGATCTTCATGCTCATTTGCGAGAGCGACACATTGCTCGCCATCACTGGAACTGCATTTAAAGTGGTTTTATCTTCAACTTGAATGCCCCATCTGCAGGAATGAATTTAAGTCTCATTGTAGCGGCGAGTAAGTTCGTGTAAGGATGGGTTCTGTGAATGCCCCATCTGCAGGAATGAATTTAAGTCTCATTGTAGCGGCGAGTAAGTTCGTGTAAAGATGGGTTCTGTACCGAAGGAAAATTCTCCTTAACGCATCGATGCGGACTAGCATCATACTAAGCTATCATTAATTGCTTCTTTCTTAATCATTTCTTGAATTAAGCGATTTTTTCCATGGCTTACGAAAATTTTCGCTTCAGTTCCTAAGATATAACATAGGTACTAATGTACCATTTATTTATATTAACTTGAAATGTTAAATTTTGAAATATTTGGTTTATGAATATGGATTTGTAACTCATCAAAAACCTGTACAAAATCCTTTATTATGAGGCCTTCCTTGTGGTAATCTTGGTTGATCCCTCTTACTTAAAGGACAATATCAGAAATGTTCCTACAAAATTTGTTCGGGATATCATAAAAGAAACAATTATTATTTCAGTCAAATGATACAAAAAAAACAAAAAAACGGAAGGAAAAAACAATAATAATCAATATGGAAGGATATAAAATACTTATCTTCTGAGAGTTCTATGAAGTTGCTTTCTTTGTTCTTGCCACTCTACCGATGTTCTTCAAATTCTTGTTGAGTCCTTTTATAATATTCCAAACCTAATTCTAGAATTTACTTTCTAGAAGATTTCAATAGGTTGTTGGTTACCCTTAAAGATTAATTCCTTTTGATCATTTATGATGCTAAGTATTTATAGATCATTTTATGGCTAAGAGTAGACATATAAGAGTAAAAATTAGTTAGTGCTCTAGTGAAAGGTGAAGTTATGTTATATAATTAAACACTTTATATATTTTCCTTTTCTATTCAAATTATTCAAATGAAGTTTCCATTTGACTTCTTTAGAGGTGGCTTTACATGATTATTTTCTTCATTAACATTGGGAGTGGAATTTTTCTTCTTTTCCTTGCTCTTTCTTTTTTCTTTTAGTGCGTCATGATGCAAAGTGACTAATATTATGAAAGATGAAGAGCTTGAATTTTTATGTCTTTCTTCTTCTCATCTAATTTGTTTGGACGTCTTTTGTTAAATTTTCCAAAGTTTCCCTTATTAAATTTTCTATTATTCCTCCCTTCTTTCCCTTTTATTATGTGAGCCACAAGGGCTTTAGTCTCTTCATTTTGAAGTTCATTTTTAGATTGCAAGCTTGTTTCTTCTGGAACAAAATCCTTCCATATATCATAAAATGATCGTAGTTTTCCAAGTGCATAAACTCCTTGAATGAATGGTTTCCATGATGAAGGAATACCACTTAGCCATTGTAACTAATTTTTAATCTTCAATTTTTTCTTATTTGGATATAATTTCATCGTTCATCCAAGTTATTTTAATATGATAAGATGTGATAGAATAAGATTTAGTCAATTTAATATTGCGATGACAATTTTTCAAGGCTAACTTCCTATTTTTATTTTTTCCCGCATATAACTTTGTTAGGGAATTGTTCATTTCTTTGGCAGTCTTTAGTCCTTTAATGCAAGGAATCACATGGTATTTTATAGCGTATAATAGTGTTAATTTTATCAACTAAGGTAAAATTCCGCATCGGATAGCTCAGATGATTAAGGTAATAATTTAGGTATATTTCTCTTCTCTTGAGGATCAAAATTGACTTGTAGGTCACCCCAATTAGTTAAGCAGAAATTAAGTTATTAATTAATTTATAACTTTTATGGGGCAACCTAACCACATGTTGATCGGTCAAAGCCCCAACAAGATCTTCACAAAGTTATAAATAGAGGCGCCCTCAAGCTTGTTTTCACACTTCTCAAGATATCCATGATTTTCATTCATCAGTTCGTTTCATCTATATTTAAGTCTTGGCTTGCACAAGTATGTTGGAAGGAGCTCGCACAGTCGCATGTAGTGGATCGAGATCAAATTTTAGGTTTGTGCTTGTTTGGCCTTATTTTTAGGCACGAAAGTGCTAAGTAGTGGTCTAAATCAGTAGAGCCAACGGTAAGTTGTGTTGTGCTCATGGCCAAGGAGAAAAATTCAATGGCACAACTTGTTAAGGATGTGACCATGCCACATAAGCTAGAGTTGGATAATCTGAAGGTGTAGGTTAAGTGTGTTAAGGTCGTGGCTCAAAGAGTTACTGAGAAAATGTAATTGGTTTCACCATAAGCTTATTTCACGATGCTTCCAAACATCAGTCATTTAGACATAGTTATGTCAAATAAATCATTGGAAGTCTCCTTGATTCATATTTAGGGCTTCAAAGTCAAGATAACTTAGTGATATTTCATATTTGTGTTTTGGTATTATATTTTTGTTGATTTGTAGGTCAGATCTATTTATTTCCGCTACAGATGTATCTTTGGCCCTCATTCAGTATCATTTGTGTTCATTAGTTTGTTACAACCAGTGTTAGTGCATTCTGGTTCTGAGATTCAGTTTCCTTCATGTAGAAAGATGGCTATGATTTTAGTGTGTGCATGCTATTTTTTTTTCATCATAAATATATGTGTGGATGGATCACTCTACTGTTGTTTCTTAAATATTCAATGAATATCTAAGAATAATAATTTCCAAGGGTTATCCTCATAGTGGGGTTTTCCCTCGTCTCAGACCAATCCTGGTGTCTCTATGTGTTCATTCTTTTCTTCCTTTGATATTTTACTTTCTACTGCTTAGATGAAAATGATGGTGGTGTTGTTCTTTCTGCATATTTTCATGTTCTGTTGGTTAATGGAATAATTATTTGGGGTGAAACTAACATGATAATGAAAAATGAAACTATCAAAGTAAAGAACAATGTTTCTTTATGAAAAATTAACATGGTATCATAGTTGGTTGAAGAAAATCCATGGATATCACCCCAAGGAAAAACTTCTATGGAAGAAAAAAGAGGATGGTAGAGACCTAAAAGAATTATAGGGTGTCAGGAAAACTTTAGATAGTAAGTGGAAAAGGCCTATGTGAATATTTGATATATGGAACTCTCACATGGCCTTTGTGAATATTCTCAAGCACTTGGATCGATTAGACATATGATATCGTTATTGATAAGGTTTCTCATTGAAGGCAATATTGTTTTATGGTCTATGGATAGCTCTTGAAGGTTGGATCAATAGGGAGAGAATCCTCTCTCACTGAAGATAAGTATTCCTTGACTTATAACCCTTACACTTTTTTATACTTATGGATATGAGTTATATGATTATTGTTTCTAGTCGTTACTTTCATCATGTATATTTGAGCTCCTGGATATATCTAACCTCCATCATGAGAAGCGATGAATGGATCCCTCTTGAGGATATTTTGAAATGCAGGAAAGTTGGCTATATATGGAAATGTAGCTATATCTACAAAGGGAAAGAATGATAGATATTGAAAAGTTAAGGAGGCACTTTCACCCTACAAGATTCCTATCCGAAGGTGCACAGGTAAAACCGAAAGGAATACATGGTATATTATGATAATTTTATGATTCAGCTAGAACATTGGATGGATAAGTAAGCCCTTCAGTATATTGAAAATTTTTACTTATCATATGGCTTAGGCATGCACATATAAGAGTGATTTGGATTTATGTTGACGAAATAGTGCACCTGGTATTGAATGGTTTGATCATGATGATATGCTTGATTCTTCGAGAGTACTTGATGTGATTTCCGATCATGGATATAGTATAATAACTTAATGTGTGCCTAGCATCTATTTTTTTGAGATCCTCATTCTGATTTTATTGGATGGTACTCTTAATTCTCGATACACATAAGATCTGTTGAATCTCTTATAGAAGGTTACCTCATTTACATGGTGTGGATAATGCATGTGATAAGCATGATGAAGGCTAGTATAAAATATTGATTGCACCTTGTTTGTCTATCAATTAACCTAACTTGATCTTATTTATTATGATATGCATGGCTACATTAGCAATCATGATGATAAAGGAATATATATGACTATGCATAGTTACAACATGTGGTCAAATAAAAATCTCTAACTTGATGTATTGTTATTAGGATCTTAATATTGGTTTGTCACATCAGCCTAGCACACTAATATTTCTAGTCAAACCCTTGATGAAAGATGGTTGACATGATATTGACGATCCTGAGAGATATTTGTTTATGATAGATATTCTATTGCTTGATCCTTGTAAATACACGTTGATGACATGAATGAAGTAGGTTCTCATTCAAACGGAGAAATTATCTCCTAAGAGATTCTTACTCATGATTTCTATTGAAATATGCTTTATGAGTGTTTGACATTAGTTAATACACAATAGAGGTTCGAGCCTAATTCACGCAAAGGAAGGCTCATAGATGTGACTATTCCTAGTAGAAACATAATTGAATTTATGATGAATTTGGTCTATACTTTGAATCCATGGATCTTTGATTTGTCTCATCGTTGTGAACTGATTTATGGAATTGATGGAATTAAGCATGAAATAAATTTTTCACTTGGAAGAGGTCAGTTTTGAAAATATACTGCAAATGCCAGTAATATCTGTCAGATGGAAAATTTCATATGTTTGAACTGAACTTGTGTGTGCGTGTGACTGAGATATTCATATCGATATGTCATCATGTTTTAGGTTTGTGCATCATTTTTTGGCTGATTGATATTGATGAAATATGTCTGGTACTTTTGAAATGATTTTTAATGATTAAGACATGCATATATTTATAGATATTACCATAATTACACATTTGTATTTGACATGATTTGATCTGGTGATGGTTGAATTTCCCAGATGACTATGCTATGTGGGCATAGTGACCTTTAGTCTCGTATGTGAGTATACAGATGTATGGTTCTTTATTGGCCCCCTTGCTCGTAGCACAATTGTTGTTGTGACTTAGTATGAACATTCATGACTTAATCGTGGTGTGTATGCACTTACATATGACGACGGAAATGACCTATAATGACATGTTAAAAGGATAAAGTTGAGAGCTTGACATGAAATGAAGTCAATAATTGATATGTATGTTACATGTCTCTTGTTGAAAGAATTGATACTTTGAAATCAATGTCTTTGATGATATTTTTGAAAGACTTCTAATGAGTTGATTTTGTTGACTCAACATTGATTTGAGTAGGGCTCAATATATCAGCATCATAAGGCCTTAGGCCCATAGAGATTTTTTCATGATGAAGACTCCTTGATTAAGATTTGTTTATATGTTATTTTTATCCAGTGAAATTGGGATAATGATTTCCAAGGTATGGCCTTGATTTTTTATTATATCTTTAATTATACATACTAATAGTGTATTGGTGATAGGTGATGGGGCTTTAAAGAATCTTAGTAAGAGGGAAATGAATTTTTAATATCGTAATGATGTATCATGGCATGATAAATTGACTTCTGGAATTTGGGAAAGAAATTCCATATACTAAGACCATTGAAATGTCTTGGTGTAATGTAAATACTTGGATACTTTGATTTCATGTTCAAATGTTGATTGAATGTGATATGGAATCTGTTATTTGGTTGAAGTATTGATGTTTTTTTCGAACATTCATTCATATATGATGTGTATATAACATGATTGAATTCATGATTGAGTTGCTTCACTCAGAATTTCCAGCAAACATCTTTCATTTGGTTGAAATATTTATGCCATGATATGTAGTTCCATGAATGAAATAGTGATGTTTTGTACTAGTATGGATGACAACATTTGGATGGTATCTTAGTGTGATATATGCCATGATATCTTGGACAAGAGGTCCATAGCACGACCGAGGTTGAATACAATGTTACTAGCAAGGCTAGTTATGAGGCATGATGTAGAATATCCTTAGAGAGTTGATGGAGCATGATCTACATAAGACATTGGTACATGATGATGGAAAAGAATTCCAAATATGTATAGTTGGAACTATGTGTAATCCATTCATTTGATACATCACAGTTGTTCGAAGAAAGCTGGCGCTTGTGATTGACGCCTTCATGAGAGGGAGGATTATTATAGTATGCATGCAAAATTTGACACCTTCATGAGAGTGAGGATGGTTATGATATATTGTTGTTATTTCTATCTCCTTGCGCTTTACATGATTATGTATTTTCTAGCATAACACTTGATTTGATGTCCTGTAGGTATAGAAATCAACATGTAACATATTAGAGTAGCGTTGATCGAGGACACTAAGCCAACTCTTCCTCCTCTCTGTTGAGCTCCTAGAAAGAGGAATTGAGATAGAGGGCTCCTGAGGTTGAGGGAACTCTGGAAAATAGAGTCAAAGAAGTTTCTCCACTATCTTTCTCTCGTGGGTTTTGTGCGATCCTTGTTCATTTTGAAAAGTCGAGTACCTCCCCAACATTTAGTTGTTGTAGAGTATACCCGAATTGGCATCATACTTATATTCTACTCTGAATTGTCTATAATACAGCTCTACGTTTCACAAACAATTTGAGATTCTCCTTGAGGTATAAAATCCAAGTGGATTATGATGCAGGTGTTCAACGACATCAATATTGAGGTTAATCAATGGGAAGATCAATAGGAAATAGGATGGGTTGGGATAAACCTACGTGACTTCAGCGAGTGAGCTCCCCGATGTGAAATAACCCTATGTGATTCTGGGTTGAGAGTGATATCCCAAATGTGACACATGTTCAAGATTATTTCCCCTATGTGGATGGGTATCCTATTTGCTAGATATGGGGTTCTAGAGGTATATCTCTCCCATGAGATTTTGGGAGATGCACTTTCTTTGTTGATATTTTCTATGTTGATGATATTCCAAGTAGTATCTTGGTGGAAAGGACTCTAGAATTAAAACCTAATGAATGAAGGGCAGTAGCCCAAGCTCCCTTTCGGTAAAAAATCCTTCTTCTAGATCCAAGAAAGTTCAACATAAAATCATAAACAATAATTAGATAAATAGAAATAAGAATGAAGAGTAAATTGATGATTTGTAATGAGAAAGGATCACAACATGACGACTACATGACAAAGATGTTCTGTGAGGATATGTGATGATACATGAATATCAGAATGGAATATTCATCAATCAACAAATATTAGTAGAATGTGTTGAGCCATGATGAAGAGAACTACAAGCAAATATTGCAAAGTGGAATTCTTCCTATTTGAGAGGGAGTGTTAATTTTTTCAATTAAGGACAAATTATACATTGGATAACTCAGATTATTAAGATAATAATTTAATTATATTTCTCTTTTGGAGAGGATCAAAATCGACCTATAGATCACCCAAAATCGATTAAGAATAAATTAAGTTGTTTAAGTATGTGGGGTTTCCGCAGTGTATTATATTAGATACCATTTGGGATTGAACTATGTTTATTAAGTCATTAATATATGACCATTTCCATGAGAGGTAGTGATAGCTAACTAATTTCTCATGATTTTTGAATAGTCCACTTACTACTCATTGCATCGGGTGATGCTCATAGGGGTGAAGAAGTGGATTGAAACTAGTGAAATGAATTACATAGTGTCAATCATCACTTCTAGGGCTTTCACCCAGTAACCAAGAATTCTCGGGAGGTCACCCATTCCATAAATCCTCTGTCTAAATCATGATTAATTGTGCAAGCCCCAAAAGTGATGATTGATGCTATGTGATTCATCTCACTAGCTTCAATCCCACTTATTCACCCCTGTGAACATCATCTGATGCAATGAGTGCTAAGTGGACTATTCAAAAATCATGAGAAATTAGTTAGTTATGACTACCTATCATGGAAATGGTCATATATTAATGACTCACTTAACGCAGTTCAATCCCAAAAATGATATCTAAGAAATTAAGTTATGAATTAATTTATTATTTTTATGGGTCGGTCTAACCTCATGTTGATCTGGTCAAAGCCCGAAGCGGTTCCTCACAAAATTATAAATAGAGGAAACCTCAAGCTCATTTTCACACTTTCTCAAGTGATCTATGAGTTGCATCCATTCATTTTTTTCGTCTATATTTATGTATTGGCTCCCATAGCTTCATTGGAAGGAACTCACGGAGTGGCACACAGTGGATCTATATCAGATTTTAGATCTAGGTCTATTGGTTCAAAGTTGCAGAGAGTAAATGCCTAGGTAGAATCCTAGGTCAGCAAAGTCGGGGGTAGGGTGTGTTGTGTTCGTGCCCAAGGAGAAAAATCCGATGGCACAACTTGTTAAGGGTGTAACTGTATCATAGAAGTCATATTGGGCTAATATGAATTAAAGTTGCGAGTATAAAGCATTGTGGTAGCGGCTCAGAGCCCCAAATCTATGGACTAGGCATGTTATGGCCATAGCTCAGAGAGTTAATGGGAAGATCTAATTTGGTTCACCTTCCGTTGATTGTGTAGTGTTGACATACATTAGTTGTTCAGTCACAATTTCATCAAAGCAATCATTGAGACTCTCCTCGATTCAAATATAGGGCTCAAGAGTTAATATCACTTGGTGATATTTCAGATATGTGTTTTGGTATTTTAGATATCAAAACCTATTGGACCAAAATATTGGGCTGTAAGGTGAAACCAATCATGGACCCCTTACAACACCATTTCCATTCAAGTGAAATAACAATTCAAAATACTTTTTCAATGAAAAAGTTACTATACAAAAAGTGCATTTATATCTAATTGCAATGTACTTCTTCTTTGATTTCCACATAAAGTATCTCGGGTTACCCTTGGACCAAAACTACCAATTTGGATGCTTCACAACTTCAATCCCTTTCCTCTCATAATGGAAACACTAAGACAACTATTTATCTCTACCCAAACACACCATTTTTTTCTCACTTGAATTATTTAACTAAATCTTTGACATCTCTATCTATCTTGTATGTTGAATTATTTCACCATTTATCTAGAATCTTCCCAACTTTAACTTCTCATTGTTAGAGTAGTCAATTCTAATAAAAATGCATTCACATATTAAGTTGATAAGCTTCTTATATATCTTTTAAAAATTCAAAAAAAAATAAAAAAGACAATTTACTTCACCATTGCCAAGAAAAATCTACAATCATCATTACGAATGTCTTCATTAATGTTACGACCATGGAAATTATATGATTATAAAAGTTCTCTTCAAACTTATCCAATTTCCTACATCATTTCTCCAAAAAAATTTAATTATAATACAGTGGACCAAATACTATTAAAATATATTTATAGTGGAAAACATATTCCATAGCATATGAATGAAATATAAAACCAATTACTTATATCCTTCTTGCATCATAGGACCACTATTAACATACTTAATATAAACAAATAAATAGGTTATTGGTTGGGATGCACATAATAATGGTGATCACATATCAAAATATATTTATTTAATGTATATTAAACCTTCTTAATTTAATTTTCCACGTCATTACAACCATGGGCTCATATGCTTGTGGCTATGTAGGTTTGCGCAGAAACCAAAATATCCTCGAAAGATCTCAAAACTTTGGACAAGGTTTCTAACAAAGTTTTTCTTTTTCTTGGTTCTTACATCTACTTAGACCCTTATTTATTAGATCAGTGCCACAGAGATACATGTTAAGAGATAATGGAGAATCCTTAATTTGTGAGGGTTGGTTCACGAAACCTTAGGATAGAAATTAGTTTCTATTTCTTAGGGTATGGTTCTAACTTCCATAAATCTATGTGTGCTATATATTTATTGAGTTGTATTGAGAATGTAGAGTGTTCTATAGAGTCAGACACTCCTGGTTTAGTCTTGATTGTAGAGTTGACCATTTTTCTAATAATGAATTCAATACATCATATTTTATCATGGTATAAAATATCCACGGCTGAATAATAAACAGAGTGTTGTGATCCCTGTGAGTATCCAATTGGTACAGGAGAACTCCCTGATGAGTGAGTAATTTTTTTTTTCTCGGGAATTGATCGGATCATCACATTTTTTTGGAGGTGTAATTGCACCAATCAGTGTGAACCTGTGGAGGTTATCAGCATCGATAAGTGTGGATATATCTGGGAGAAGCATGTCAATAGCCCAATCCCTTTTATAGATTCATTCCTGGCATGATCAGCACATAAATTGGCTCAGAAAGCATGTCGATGAGGAAGAGGAGATCTGAAAATAAGATCTGTGTGAGTTTTCACCCACTAATGAAGGAAATAGATCTAAGATAGATCTACTATCGATGAAAGTTCATTGACGAAGGAATAGTTCTGAGACAGATCTACCACCAGTGAAATTTCATCGATGAAGGAAGATATCTTAGATAGATCTATTACCGGTGAAATTTCACTGATGAAAGAGGAGATCTGAAAGAAAATATACTATCTTTGTTAGCTATGCGATGAAGGAAGAGCTTTGAGGCAGATCTATTGTCCGTGTAAGCTTGGTGCAGAGGAGCCAGAGAGCCCGTACTAAAGAAAGCATCCTGGTGGAGCTAGAGAGCTCGTCTTGAGAAACAAAAGAGGTAGTGGTAGAGGAGTCAAGAGCCTATGCGCAGTGTGCAAAGAAGCCTACTAGATTGATCATAGATCAGGTAGATATTTATTGTGATATTGTTTTTCTGAGGATCTGGGGTAGATCCATTTTTTTCCTATTAATTACTGCAAGTTTTTTTTTAGAATCGTCAAGATGAAGAATCAAATAATCAAAGCATACTTGAATGAGAGAAACAAGCTCAATGGTTCCAATTACTCTAATTGGAAGTTCAAGATGTAGACTATGCTAGAAGTGTAGAGTGCTTGGACGATTGAAAATGGGGATGAGCCAAATCCAACAGCAGGAGTAGGTCCGGCCACAACGATTCAATACTGGGAGGAGAGAGACAGTGGGGTAAAGACGACATTGAATATGCCAGTGAAATACTGCATCATACTCCATATGAGAGAATCAAAATCTACAAGAAATGCCAACACGGTGTTGAAGGATCTGTATGAGATCAGGAGTACAATTCCTCTCCTGTTCTTAAAGAGAAATATTATCTCCATAAATATGGAGGAGAATGAAATAATTTCTTCTTTCATATCAGGGATCAAGGATCTTAAGAAAAAACTGGCAGATATCAGTGAGACAATTGCAGACACATATTTGGTCACGATTACCATGAATGGTATGAATGACGATTACCAAATGTATATCACTGGGATAAATGTGAGGGAGAAAGACCCAAAGTTTCAAAAACTGATAGGAATCTTAATGCAAGAAGAAGAAATAAGATTGACTCTAAAACCCCGAGTGCAGATCTTGCGTTAATGGAAAAGAAGAAATCCTTCAGGGAAAAATGAAATTCATCGCATAAAAATGGAGGAAAACCACAGAAAATATCGAATCAATCTCAAAGTATGTACCCAAATATGAATGATTCAGTATTAAAATTTTCTATTGCGTTAAAATCGGTCCTATGGCTAAGAATTGCAGAAAGAAAAAATTTGATGAAGGACAACAGAGACATAAAAGACATTCAGGTCATTTCATAGATGATGACCATGTTTAGGATTTCATATTTTTCATGGCTAACTTTGATGAAAATTTCGAAGCAGAACTATAGTATGTGGATGCAGAATCATCCACACATATGATAGGGAACAAACAATGGTTTGAATATTTCAAAGAAAGCAACAATGGAGTGAGAATATACCATGGCGATGATAGAGGTTATCATATCAAATGGTATGGGAACATTCATGTTATATTTCCCGATGTTACAATCAAACACATTCAAAATTTTATGTACGTACCTGCAGTTACAAAGAATCTGATTTCTGTATCCATGATTATAGATCAAAACCTCAAGGTAGAATTATTTAAATCTCATTGTTATATTAAAGGTTTGTTGGATGGTATGAAGGCTATTGCTTGAGGAATTCAAGGAGGAGGTCTGTAAGAATTAAATTTGAAATGCTTAGGGAGATGTTAGGTATATTTGTGAACCCCTTCTCCATTAAGGGGGGTGTTAAAAGATAATGGAGAATCCTTAATTTGTGAGAGTTGGTGTACAAAAACTTAGGATAGTAATTAGTTTCTATTTATTAGGGTATAGTTCTCACTTCCCTACAATTATGTGTGCTATATATTGATTTAGTTGTATAAATAATGTAGAGCATTTTGCAAAGTCAGACTCTCATAGTTTAGTTTCGATTATAGAGCTGACTAGTTTTCTATTAATGAATTCAATTGATCCAGATTTATGCAGGAACACAACAGAATAAACATATAACCATAAATACAAATATGCAGTAGACATTACACTTCATTTCATTAATATAAAATAATTGAAATTTGTTTACAGACATAATGGAAACAAACTAGCTAGGGCACTGGTAGCTATCTATGAGAAGAGATGTGGTAGCTACAGGTCTCTGAACTGAGTTACAATGAGGCTCGAGGGCCTATTTACTATTTAGAAACAATGGAAAACCATAAACATCCAAAACCTTAACCCTAGGAGATGAAGCACCAAAAATATGGGCCGCGTTTGGGTAAATTGGTGTTTCAACTTCCCAGGGACGTAACTTTGGCATACGATTTTCATTTTACGCGAACCATACCTCATTAGAAAGATCTATCCAGGGAATAAAAATTTTGAGTGAGAAAAATCAGTCTATGGACCCATGTTAGTCTTGGTTTTCCCAAAAAATGTCGTTTAGGGCCTAAAAACAGCTCCGAAAGTTCAAGACTCGAAAACCTGCTAAAAATAGTAAGTTGTGCCGAAACTGAAAAACTGAAAGAGACAGTGGTGGAGCCCCAAGTGGAATAGGAGGGTGACCACCAGTATCCACCTAGATCATTACTCCCCCGTTAGGAAGAAATTATCCCCATTGCGTTAATTTCCTCTATGAGATGATGAAACTTCTGCTAAACTTGGTCCCTGGTGAACCACTTTCCTTGGTGCAGGAGTTGGCCAATTTCTATTGGCGAGTGTTCTTGATTTTCATTTCCATGATAAAATCTGTGGTGGCTTGTTCCATGCAGTATGGGTTTAACTCTCTCGGTGTGAGTTGTTCTGCAATGTCAGAGGTGTCCAGTAGGGGTGGGAGGTAAGGATGAAGGTGGTCCACATTGAATACTGGGTGCAAACCAAGGAAAGGTGGAATATTGATCTCAAATGAATTGTTCCCTACATCATTTGTTATGGTTTATGGCCCATTTAGGAGCAGGCGAAGCTTGTGGTGGGGTCCAGTGAGGTGCTCCTTCTGCAAAGGTAACCACACTTTGTCACCGACCTAGAAGTTGTGTGGCACCCGATGTTGATCATGGAGTTGCTTGTACTTAGCATTGGCTCTATCAAATATGTCATGAACTTATTGGAAGATGTGTTGAATTCACTTGATGAAGCTATTTTCTTCGTCAAATTTAGACTAGACATGAGTCGAATCAGCACGAGTAGCCACAAATGGCATGGCTACGTCAATGGGACATAGTGGCTGGAATCCCAAGCCCACCTGAAAGGGGCTATGGCCAACTGAGTGGTGGAGAGCCTAATTATAACTATTTTGTACATAAGGAAGGCTCTCATCCCATGTGCGTGCATACATTAAATTATACATGCGCATAATGTGTACAATCATTTTGTTGATGACCTCTGTCCGACCATTTGTTTGGGGATGGAAAGCTGTGGACTTGGTGAGCTTGGTGTCCAGCATTGATCAAAGACTGGACCAAAATGTGCTGAGGAACCTCCTCTACTAATCTGATTTTATAGAATGTGGGATCCGAAAGTGCATCCACACTCGTTCAAAGAAGAGTTTAGCAGTGGCTTTTGTTGTGATATTCATCTTATAGGCCACCATAATGGCCATCTTCCATAATCTGTCAATGACCACGAAAAAATAGTCATTTCCATGCTTAGCAGAAGGAAATCCTGACATGTAATCCATGGAGATGGATTCTCAACGTCGACTAGGGGTAGGTGGCAGAGTATATAGGTATTGCTTCTTGATGGCCGGTTTGGAAATGGCACAAGAAGTGCAGGATCTGATGTGCTTCTTGACATCCTTTCGAAGGTTCCGTCAATAGAAATAGTTCTACACTACTACTACTATTTTCTTGACCCCAAAATGCCCAACGACTCAACTATAGTGTGCTTCCCATATCATCTTGGCACACTCTCTTGAAGGAACACAAAGGTGTCCCAGGTGACATAAGAGTGCATCTTCGAGGTGAAATTTTGGAACTTGTGTACCCCCCAAGAGTGCCTTGTATGTGTGGCCGAATTTTGGGTTGCTCTCGTAGAGAAGAAGCCAATCAAAAGTCTCATTCCCGCAAGAGTTGAGAACGGTGGTGAGCGCCATGATCGGTGGTCAGCTGAGGCATTCTGCGAAATTATTGGTGCTACCCTTCTTGTACTTGATTTTCAAATGAAACTGTTGCAAATATGTGGACCACTTCTAATGGTAATCATCCTGCAACTTCCCTTGTGTCTGTATAAACTGCAAGGGCCGATGGTCTATTTGGATGATTGTTTCCTTCCCCAAAATGCAATGCTTCCATTGTTGACAACCTTGCACAATGGAATACATTTCATTTTTATAAGTGGGATACTTGCGAACTGTGTCAGACAATGTCTCACTATGATATGCCATTGGATGTCCCTGTTGAGTAAGGACTGCCCCAATAGCATAGTTAGAGGCATCTATCTCTATCTCAAATGGTTGTTGCAATTCTCGTAATGTGAGCACTAGGGCAGAACAGAGGCGATTTTTTGATTCTATGAACTCCTTCTATTGAGATTCCGACCAAAATAATTTTTCTCTTGCTCCTACCTTGGTGACTTGACTCAAGGGCCAAGTGATATGAGAGAATCCCAACATGAACCTATGGTAGAAATTGGCAAGACCCAGAAAGTTGCGAAGCTCTGTTATTGTGGTTGGGGCTGCCCAATCCCGAATGACTTGGATCTTGGTTTAATCCACATGCACTCCCATTTCATCAATAATGTATCATAGATATTGAACCTGGGTCATGCCAAAAGTGCACTTCTCCAAATTGGCACACAATTTTTTTTGTCGCAGTGTTTAGAGGACTTGTCAAATGTGGTGGAGGTGCTCTTCCAAGGTTTGGCTAAAGATCATAATTTCATCCAAGTACACCACTATAAATGTGTTGATGAATGGCCGCAACATGTTGTCCATCAACCTCATGAAGGTTGCGGGAGCATTCGTCAACCTGAAAGGCATGATCGACCATTCAAAAAGGCCTTACCTGGCTTTGAAGGAATTCTTCCACACATGAAAGGGTTCAATTGGTACCTCATAATACCCAAATTTCAAGTCGATCTTGCTGAAATATTTCACCCCTTTGAGTTGGTCATGAAGGTCATCAATCCATGGGATTGGGTACCTATTCTGGACAGTGATCTTGTTCAGTGCCCGATAGTCAATACAGAGTCTCCACGTCCCATCCTTCTTCTGTACCAACACGATCGGGCTCCCACAAGGCGATGAAATTGGTCGGATGTGACCTTTCTGCAACAGCTCCTCAATTTGCCTCTTGATTTCATCGTTCTCCATAAGAGAGCACCGATAGATTGGTCCAATGGGTAGCGGCGGACCTGTGGTCAGATCAATCGAGTCCTTGACCTAACAGTGCAGAGAAAACCCTGTGGGTGAGGTGAAGATGTCCCTGTACTCCTGCACAACCTTGTCCATTTGTTGTTGTCATGCAAAGGATCCCTGTCTTGAGGTCATGGCCACAATATTCTTCTCGCCCTGGGGGTAGATCATCAAGAAAACGAACTTCCTAGTTTGGGAAATGAGCTTAATACATTTTTTTGTAGTAACTAAATAGATAGAAGTAGGAGGTGGTACCTCTGGTATCCTGTACAACTTATTTCCCAAAGTAACAATAACAATGAGGCCAAGACTCATACATAGCATTATGCTTCCACAAGTATGGTTTTCCTAATAATACATCAGAAAAATCAATAGGAGGAACGTCACATAATACCTCATCCGTGAAGGGCTTGATGCTATAGGGAAGGCGACATTGCTAGCTGACGCGAAGATCTTGTCCTTGGTGAAGCCACTTCATGGTGTATGGATGTGGGTGAGTTGTGGTCAGAAAGCCAAACCGCTTCATGACATCTGTTGAAATGAGGTTCTTTTGGCTCCCATTTTCAACAATGAACCATAACGGGGAGCCCTTTACCCACATATGGGAGTGGAAGAGACGTTCCTCCTCCTCTGGATCTTTCAGTTCCTTCTTCTGGATCTTGGTAGTGGAAATAGTGGTGTTGGGTTCCACATCAATAATCTGTTTCCATTTTTCATTCCGCTTGTTAGATTCTGATTCAGAGTCGGAGCATGCATCTGACTTAGAATCCCTCATGTCAGCCACTAGGGACTGCTTCACCCGACACTCATTTGTGTTGTGAGTGCAGCTCTTATGGTACTCACACCACTTTCCCATGTCCTTATTAGGATTTTTGGTGTTGTTCTTTGCTTGTGGCTTTGACAGGTTGTCTTGAGCCACCATGCCTTGGCTTTGTCTTTTGTTCTACAGTTTGGGAGCACCTTTCCCTTACTTTTGATTCGTAGATCCAAAGTCTCGCTTCTTCTATTTCAATTTCTGTTTAATCTTGGCAACATAACGTTATGCCGTACAAAGCGAGGAGATGTTGAGGAAATCCATTTCCTCCTGAATGTATCTTTTCAGACAACTATGATACTTTAGCACCAGATGTTTCTCTAAACCTTTGATACCCAACTTTGTGCGCAGGGTATGGAACAGATTCGTCAGCTCATGCAGATCTTGATCCCTTTATTGTTGCAGCGTGGTCCATTGTATGTAATTGTCCTCATAGCTCCCCACATGATAGTATTGTTCCTTGATTGCGTCTCGAAAATAATTCCCAATGGGTACAACCGAGAATATAAAGGGTTTTTTTGTGGTCCTTTTTCTCACAATATGTTTCCCACTAGTCCTTGACATGGGGGTTAGATTTGAGGAGTGAAAAAATAATCTTCTCTCGGTCAGAAAGGTCATGAGTTGAGAAATATTCTTCTAATAGATTCAACTATCTATCTAGGGCATCTGAATCTATTTGACCCTCAAATATGGGAATGTCAAAATTTATTTTTACCTTAAAAGGAGTCGCACCTCTATAGTGGCTGCTAGAAGCAGATGTGTTGCCGGTGGGTAGCCGTTGAAGTATTTGGGTAAGGTTATCCATCATCATGTTCCTTTTTTTTTTTAGGGCCTCCTCGAGAAATAATTTAATAGTATCTCCTACTCATCTTTATTTTTGTCCCCCATGGGCGTCCGTTTAGGTTTGCGAGTCTGATCTTGCAAAGGTTCCACCAGATCGAGCCCTAACTCCTTATACCCTGACCTAATTGGGGACATGCAAAGAAGGATCGAGAAAAAGCAGACCGCTCTGATACCAATGATCCAGATTTATGCAGGAACACAATAGAATAAACATATAACCATAAATACAAATATGCAATGGAAATTACACTTCATTTCATTAATATGAAAGAACTGAAATTTTCTTACAAACTGAATGGAAACAAATTAGCTAGGGCACTGGTAGCTATATCTGAGAAGAGATGTGGCAGCTATAGGCCTCTGAACTAACTTAAAATGAGGCTTAAGGGCCTATTTATTATTTATAAATAATAGAAAACCCTAAACATCCAAAACCCTAACCCTAGGAGATGAAGCGCCAAAGCTATGTGCCCCGTTTGGGTAAATTGGTGTTTCAAATTCCCAGGGACGTAACTTAGGCATACTATCTATGTTTTACGTGAACCATAACTTGTTAGAAATATCTATCCGAGGACTATAAATTTTTAGTGAGAAACATTGTCCATGGACTTATGTTGCTCCTGGTTTTCCCAAAAAATGTCGAATAGGGCCTCAAAATGTCTCTGAAAGTTCACGACTCGAAAAACTTCTAGAAATAGTAAGTTGTGCTAAAACTGGAAAAATTAAAGAGACAATGGTGGGGCCCTAAGTGGAATAGGTGGGTGACCACCAATATCCACCTGGATCATCAATCCATCATATTGTATCACTATATAGGTTTTATGTTCGATATTAATCTTAATCGTAGAATAAATTTTTGGAGTTGTTTTTAGTGCAATTTTTTGGAGTTTCTGGTGCATCGGCGAAACAAATTTGAGGTGAAACCTTGATTTATTTTATTTAAACTATTTTTTGTTACTATATATATGGATTAAACACCCTAAAAATCTCTTAGGGAACTTCGATTGTGCATGGTTACCAATTAAAATTTTGTTTTCAATGAATTCTTATCATGGTTTTTTTTAATATTCTACATGGTTAGATGGTTTGGTTTTGTAGGTTGACATTACTAAGGCACCACCAAGGCTTGAGAGCTCCAAGCATGGCCTCACCCACAAGGTTTGGGGATAAATTACTGAGATATACAATGTACCATATGCTTGTGGATAACCTACTGAGATATAGAATGTACCATCTTTGCATTAAGTAGATGTCGAGCTAGAGTTCCTCCTCACAGTTCAGTGGACAAAAATTGAAGGCAAAGATATCATGGGATGACCATATGAATTATTCAGGGTGCTTTTGTAACACTCACTTGACTGCAACTGGTGCGAGAATCTTGTCCAATTGACCATTAAGGTGGGTGATCCTAATAGCATCGGTACTCACTGTGTCCATCCTAAGACAACATGAAGCCATCATTCCCATCATTCTCTTCTTTTGTGAAAAAAATAGTTTCAAATTCGAACAACGACCAATATAGAATTGTGATAATAAATAATTCTGATAATAATATTGTGGAAAAAATGCAAGGAAAGCCAAGTGCATGATAATTAATAAAGGGTGTCGACTGTCGACGAAAGTTTGAGATTATTAAGTAGTTGTATTGATCAAGAAAGGAATGGCCAGGAACAAGTTGGGTGACCATAGAATTTGACACCAAAATTTTTTTATGTGAGTTCATGTTGGCCATTAAAAACAAGAGAATGTTGAGTCAGACTAATGACAATAGATTAATAAATGATTATTACTAGCAATTTCCTATAAGCGTACAAATATACACCGATGGAATAGAAGATTTGAGACTATCAAGAAAATTGTGAAGACAAAATGGATCAATTTTCACATATTTTATTTCATGAGTAGATTCAAATAAAACTCAAATGACAACTTCAAAGAGCTAGACAAAAAAAATTGACCAGGTGAGAAAGTTGGGGGGAGGTTGGAGCCATTCTTCGGTTTCCATGCAATTATTATAATTCTCACTGGCTTTCCCATGTCCAGTGCTTCTCTTCTCTATGAAAGGGATGCAACAACAATAGCCTTGTCGATTAGGGTAGGGTCCCTTGTTATGAAGGTCTTTAAGGGTTTTTTGAAATATTTTTATTACAATAATTCCAAGGATGTCTTTGAGGTTCCTAATCTTCTAGTATTTCGGTGTATCTTTACAACTTTATAGGTAATTACAAATAATTATTTATCATAAATGACGAATTGAGTAAATCATCTATTTAAAATAAAAGTTATTATTAAAAATAATCATTGAAAATTTTCTTAGATATAAATATATATATAATTACATATATAATTTAATTTAATTTATTTATTTAAAATATAATTTATAATTAAACTACTTCATTTAAATAAGTTGAATATAGAAAATTATTTAATAATATTTGTTTCATTGAAATACTACTTCAATAAAATTAATAAAAAAACTAATTGATTGGAAATCTCTCGCCATTTTAAAAATTTGAGAAACCTTTTATACACAACAAAATTCTTGTTGTTTTATCTGGTTATCTTTAATTATCTAATTCACTTTAAAACCTAGTACAACAGAAAGTGTGGGAAAGGATAAGAATACATGTTAATGTAACGTAGAAAGAAATTGAAAATGCGTAAACACAGAAAAATGTTTTCTAACCATTTCTAAAATGAGAGATTATTGTTTAGAAAATATCTCAATTGTTTATTCCAATAAAAAAATAAATCTTACTTTTTTTCAAAAGTAAGAGTTATTCCAAGTTCCCTCCATAGCACTTACATTTTTACATAAATCAAAATTTACATATAGATCATATAAGTCTAATATGGTCTTCATCAGCAATTACGTTCACTCTACGATCTTGCAGAAACTACTCTTTTCACCACCACATGAGCTACCACTTGATATCCATTTGAAGCATACCCTCCTTTGACAATCATTGAAAAGATTTGTAGAATTGACATTTCTTGACTACCCTGACCGAGATATTGAATATCTCTATGGAAAAGTTTCCATCGTCGTACTATGCAATGAAATACACACTTCCATTTATGTAGATAACTTGTACAACACTTATCAAACAATAAATTATATCTCTATGGACAAGTTTCCATCCTCGTGCTATGCACCGAAATACACACTTCTAGATATGTAGGTAACATGTACAATACTTATCCAACAGTCAATTATGCAAGTGTCCCTTCTTCACACACACATACACACATTAATAAATACTATAACTAATAGATGTTATAGAAAAGTATTAGAGGTTGTGTATTAAATTCATTTTCTCATCACAATCTTATAAGTCATGAAGGTTGGCCTCTTCCAAGTCGTCAATAACAACTTTTTTAGTTTATTCCCTTCAATTTAAATTTAAATTATGTCTCGCATGAGTGCTACAAGTGAATGTTGTACATCCATGTTCTAGAGAGTAAAAACATTCTTTTGATTTCATGTTTTTATTGATTCATCCCTTTGAGAATAGTTCAATAATTCTCCTCTATATTACCTAATTTCATCCTTTTCTCTTATTCTAAAAGTGTTACAATGATTTAATCTAATCATCTAGAGGAAAATTCACTTAAGATGAAAATAACATTATCATAATTTGAAGGAAAATTATTTAACAAAATACCCTTATCATCTTCTTCTTCTATTTTTACCTCAATGTCCTCCAGCTTCCTTATAAGTGATTTTAGATAAATAACGTGTGTAGAAAATGATACCCCATTATGCATTGTGAATTTGAATAACTACAATTTCAAAGCGAATTTTCCATCAGTGTCTTTTCCCCAAATATGTTTCTTGAATGTTGCCATATTTGTGAAGATGGCTTTCCTAAGTCTATATAAGGTGAAGTTATGAATGTGAAAAAGATAGTCCTATAATAGAATTAGCTCTCTCTTCCTTTTTCTACCATTCAATTAACTATTTTAGATATTGGGGTTCTAGTTCTATTTCTTTTAATAAACTCCACAAAATTTTATAGATTTAATTCATTTGTACTTTGACATTCCAAGTATAGAATTTTGAACCGTTAAACTTCTCAATAACTAATTGTTCCATAATTATAGAAAAAAACTACTTTATAATAGTTATTACCTCCGATCTACTGCCAATGGTTGTTGTGATGGATCCTCTAGTTGGCTCCTCTTCTCGATAATAGTAATCTGACAATAGGGACTTATCTTGCTCCACCCAATTCTCAACTTCATGCAGTATTGGAATGCGGTAACTAATACTCGGAATAAATTTGAAATTAAGATTTCAATCCCTCTTCTATATGCGTTAATCGTCCTTCAAATGAAGAGGGGTAATCAAGAGATGTCCAAGCAACCCTTGCCGAAAAAAATTATCAACTAATGAGCGAAAATTCACTTGTGGGTTCCACGATGTGGTAACAAATGTTGTTGTTGCTGCAAACAATTTAGTTAATACATAAAAATATTGCTTCCGATTGCATATGAAAGGTTGTTGTAGAACCAAGAGATATGAAAAAAATTACCACCAAGTGGCTGTGATAATGTCCCGGTCATGAGTGTTGACAATATTTAATAAAATAAACCAAGGATAAAAAACAAACATCTTCATATTCCCTATCTCATGGGATGTAGCAACAAAAAATTCAATTTCTCTCACATTTTCCTGGCTTCTTCGGAAAGGAGTGAACCCAGAGCTACTTTGATGTCAAGAAAGGAATTAAAAATAGTTAGATATAGGAACATATTTTCTATTATATTTAGTTACTTAATTTAATTTTCTATTTGTTAAATTCATAAGATCCTATTATTTTTAAAATTAGGGATTATGGTTGAAAAAATATCTCAACTATCCAATCCACTCAACAAACCAATCTTACTAACCAACCAATCTTAACAAACGAACCTTACCTATTTTCTAAAGTAAACATTATTCCCAAATAAATGAAGAGACAAGATAGGGAATGGAGGAGAAATTATTAGAACTATAAAGTTCAAAGTTCAGTGTTCACTTTTTGCTGGGCTCTTATAATATTTGAGGCTAGAGAATATACAATAAACTTAAAGGTCATTTTAATCACCCCAAATATTTTAGCTAAGAATGCATGTAAATTGACTCATATGAGGACACAACATGGAATAGAGGACAATCAAGAAAGAATCTTACAAAGACGATTACAAGGGGTTGTCGTCGATTGAATATCGACATATTGTGCAGTTTTCACTACTGTAAATGCAATTTCTCCACCGACAACATTTTGGGGCATAAATCTAGTGTTTCACCTTCCATACCCACTTCTTGCAATCATAGATAGAGAAAAAAGACATCGCTACCAGAGACATGAATTGTTATTATTTTCATATATTTGTTCATGAAATCAGTACATCATGTGAAAGCCATCGCACCCAGTGTCGTCGAAGCTTCAAAAACCACCATATTTCTTAGGATTACCTCTGTATTGTAGTCCAACTTTACTTTTGGAAGGTAAAGTGTGGAATTATTCCAATCAAACTATTTTGAGGTAAGATCAGTGTTGGCAGTAACGAATTTGACTCTTGGAGAATGTAAATCTACCACAGATGGTAATGTTTGTCTGTCATGTGAAGTATTATCTTCACCGCTGATTCATCATCGTCCCCTTTTCCTTCCTCCTTAGTTAAGTTAACAACTTTATTAAAACATGATAAAAACTTCCATTTAATGCCCTCAGAATAGGAATAGGTAGGTTTCCAAAGGTTAAAAGAAGACGTAAGGGTAAGTTCAACGTGAATTGCACAACCCTTCTTTTGAGCACTCTTCAATTCAAGTTCGTGATAAATCGAATGAGCGAAATTTTGAAAGAGGAGAAAACATTTCCTAATGACCTAAAGTCTCGTGTAATGGTTGGCATGTCCTCTGAAACAATGTCTTCCTTTTCATCATATTTAGGAGTATTTGTTTTTTGATTATTTGAAAGAGGAATAATACTGTAATACAACAATATCGTAAGTGTAACAGAACAATAATGTTGGAATTTTCTGAATAATTCCTTAACAAACAGATAGAGGAATAAAACAATTCCTTTTCCACAACACAGAGAATAAAAATTAAATTTGCAGACACAGAGAGATGAAATATAACACTATTATTTCATTAAACAAACTTTGTTACAATATTAAAATTCTACAGAACAAGGTTCTGGATTCACAGCGGAAAAACTCTCTTGGTTGTTACACACACACAGTGCTAAAATCTCTCTGTTTATAAACTTTATCTTCAGCCTTCATGGCATAAAATAAATTACGTAACTTGCACTTTCAATGCAATTCAACCTCTATAGATTCACTGGCCGACTATATAAATTCATTACAAACCTAATGCTATTGAATCCCATTAATTTACACAACAACAAAATTCACCACTTTAACATTGTATTGATGGCCTCATAACTATGGTGGCACTACTTTGGAGATCGCATTGATGTCGAACTACTTGGTTACAACAGTGGTGGCGCTATGGTGGTTCGCAGGTGGCGACACCACTTAACAGGTAGTGACACCCCCTTCTGCTGGTTGCAGAGGGACTCCAACGTGAGTTCCATATGGTGGGGGTGTGTCCCCACAGTAAATTGCGACCATTGATCTCTGGTCAAAGACCGATGGGTGGGTCAGTTGCAGAGGCACACCCCCACGTTAACCGTCAGGCTGTTTGTGATCCCACAAACTATTGATCTCTGATTTGAAGGTGATCGCGTTGTGAACTTGTGCGAGGTTTAGCACATCGCAGATCGGCAATCAGCAACATGGATGACCTTGTTACTTTGTTTATGGGACATGCGATGAGCGATGAGCGATGACTGTGGGGACCACATTGCATTGACGATCAGCAGACGGATGGGTGTGGTAGCTTGGAATTTTACAAATGCGATATGCGATGTGAGATATCGCATCACGGTCCATCAAATCGCCGATATCTCATCGCATCGCAACGATACAGCGGGACATGATTGCGTGGAGAATTGTCGATGTGTGATGTTGCGATATCGGCACATCGCATCGGCGCTTGGATGGCAGATGGGACCTTCTATGCCATGCAGGCAGTTGGAATTAAATTCCAACACTCCCCCTTAATTACAACTGCTGGGTTTTTCCTGCATACCCAGGCATTTTCTAAAAAAATTAAAACTTTTTTGTGTTAACGGTTTTGTGAGGATATCAGCTAATTTCTTCTCTATTCTGCAATGTTTCATAATTATTTATCCATTGTTCACTAGCTCCCTTATGTAGTGAAACTTGGTATTAATGTTTTTCATTCTTTTGTGAAAGAAGAAATTCTTTGACAAAGCTATGGATGAGCTATTGTCACAATAAATCATTGTGCCTTTTACCTATTCATGACACAAATCTCTAAGAATTATTCTCATCCATACTGCTTGGCATGTTGCTACTATTGTTGCCACATATTCTGCCCCTACTCTTGATAAAGAAACTACCAGTTTCTTCTTGGAAGCCCATGAAACGGCTCCCGATCCCAAATGAAACACATATCTTGATGTGCTCTTCTTGTCATCTACACTTCTAGCCCAATTAATGTCAATGTAAGCTGTCAATTCAAAATTTTCAGATGAGGAGTAGAAAATACCATACCCCTTAGTTCCATTCACATACCTGATAGTTCCCTTGGCTGCTTGCCAATGAGTTTCTTTCGGCCTTTCCATATATCTAGAGATTAATCTTACAACATGCATAATATCTGGCCTAGTTGCACTTAAATACATGATGCTTCCAACTATGCTTTTATACAATTTTGGATCAAAATCCTAGCTACTGTCTTCTTTGCTCAATTTCAACCCCATGACAGTTGGAGTTACAGCTTCTTTGTTATTCTGCATGTTGAATATTTTCAACACTTCATCAACATATTTTTCTTGGAAAATGAAAATACCATTTCCATTTTTCTCTACTTAAATTCCTAGAAAATATCTCAAGAAACCCAAATCATTCATTTCAAATTCACTTTTCATGACTGCTTTAAAATCACCAATGAGAGAATCTTCATTTCCAGTAAAAATTAAATCATCTACATATAAAACAACAATAAGAATCTTACCATGATTTTCCTTTATGTACAGTGTGGGTTCTCCATCACATTTCTCAGATCCATTTTCTGTCAGGTAAGAATCTATTCTGTTGTACCATGCTCTTGGTGCTTGCTTGAGCCCATAAAGAGCTTTCCTTAATTTGCACACTTTGTGCTCTTGGCCTTCAACTTCATAGCCTAGAGGTTGTTCAACATATACCTCTTCTTTCAATACCTCATTCAGGAATGCAGACTTCACATCCATCTAGTAGACCTTCCATTTATGTTGTGCTACTATGGAAAACACTATTCTAATTGTTTCCATCCTTGCAACCGGTGCAAAGGTTTCTTCATAATCTCTTCATTGTTGCTGCTTGTAGCCTTTGACAACAAGTCTTTCTTTATGCCTTTCAATTTTTCCTTCAGCATTGCTCTTTGTCTTATAGACCCATTTAACTCCAATGACTTCTTTTCCTTTAGGGAGGTCCACAAACTCCCATGTTTTACTCTTTTCAATTGCACCAATTTCTTCATCCATTGCTTCAATCCATTTTTCTTCATTTATAGCATCTTCAAAATGAATTGGGTCATCAACATGAAAATATAAGGAAAATAAAGATTTCAGACCAACATTATCATTTACCTCTCCTTGTTCATAAATCACACTCATATTTCTAAATCTTGGTCTTCTTGGTGTACCTGGAGTTCCACTTGAACTCGAGGGTGTTTCAGTACCCTGTGGTGTGCTTGAAGAAGAATTTTCTTGATTTCTAAAGGTTGTTCTATTTCCAGCTTATGGTGTGGGTTTTTGTGATTGTGGTGGTGGAGGAGGAGCTACCAAGGAAGGATTATTTGTTGTTGTCCCTTCCTCTTCTTCTTCATGAGACACACTAGTCTTCACGTTCACTGTTTTTTCTAAACTTCCATCCCAAGCTTCTTCTTCTATAAACTGCACATCTCTGCTTATTAATACTTTCTTAGTGGATGGATTATAACATCACTGTATCCAACAAAGATACATTTGTCCCCCTTATTTTCAAGTTATTTCTCAGCTGATCTGGGACATGTGCATATGCCACACAGCCGAATACTTTCATGTCGGTGACAAACTATTTTTTGCCACTCCACGCTTCCTCAGAAATTATGTTCATGAAGGCTTTGGTTGGGCATCTATTTAAGATATACACTGCGCAATTGACAGCTTCGTCCAAATACTCATTTGGAAAATGTTTTTCCTTCAACATACTTCTGACCATGTCCATGATGGTCCTATCCTTCCTTTCTGCAACACCGTTTTGGTGCACTTTGTACCTCGTGGTAAATTATGTATGTATGTTGTTTTCTCAGCAAAAAAGCATAAATTATTTGGAGATATATTCTCCACGTCTGTCAATTCTCATCACTTTGATCAATGTATTTCCCACTCTGATTCTCAACAAGAGTTTTGAAGTGGCGAAATTTCTCAAACACTTCACTCTTCTAATTCAAGAAATAGACCCATGTCTTTCTGGTGTAATCATCTATGAATGTCAAAACATATTTATTGCTAGCTAAATACGGTGTTTGCATTGGTCCAGACAAATCAGAGTGGAAAATCTCTAAGGGTGTTTTTTCCCTTATACTCTTTCCTACTGGAAAGATTTCTTTGTGTTGTTTTCCCAAGATGCACCATTCACATAGGCTGTCCGGTTTCTCAATCAATGGTAATCCTTTTACCATTCCCTTTCTGTGCAACAAGTTCAGGCCTCCAAAATTAAGATGTCCAAATCTCAAGTGCCATAACCAATTTTCATCTTTCACTTCCTTTTGAAAGAGCTCTTGTGTTACAACTAATACTTTTATTCCTTCTCCCTTCAAGTCTACATTTAACTTGAGTGGAAAAATTCTATTGCTTGTCATCTGCACCTATGCAATGACTTTCTTGCCTTAAGGTATGTCCCTGATTATGCACACATCATATTTGAAGAATACATTGTAGCCCTTGTCAATGAGCTGTCCAATGCTCAAAATATTACATTTCAAGCCAGGTACATAGTATACATCTAGCACAAACTTCTGTTCTCCATTTCTTGCCAGGATATTGACTCTGCCTTTTCCCTTGACGAATATCTTACTATCAGTTCTTGTTGTTACCTCAGATTTAACATTTTCAGGAAGATTGACAAACATTTCTATGTTTCCAGTCATGTGGTTACTAAAACCTAAGTCTAAGAACCATATGCCATCTTGTTTATCTTGTGCTATATTACATGTTAACAACACATTCTTTGGGTTATTATTTTCTTCTTTTGCAAAATGAGCATTATGCCTATTATTCATGTCATTTTAATTTTTCCTACATTCATTGGCATAGTGCCCATATTTCTTACAATAATGACACTGGACTTGGGATTTATCACACCTTTGTTCATGAGCTTTTTATAGGCTTGAGCCTTCATTCTGGTTCTGATTGCTGATGCTTCCACTCGAGCTTTTACGGTTGTTTCTCCCTCTGTTTTGGCTTTTGCCTCTTCCTCTTCCTCTGCCATGACCTCTGCTTCGGCCTAAAGACATTCGAGTCTTGAAAGCTTGTTAGAATGAGGAATCTGAACCTCTGTTCAATCTGTGTTCATGAGACATTATGGATGCACTCAGCTCATCCACTGTAAATTGTGAGGGATCCTTTGTCTCTTCTATTTCCACTACTATGGAATCAAATATTCAGGGTAGACTTATCAAGATTTTCTCCACAATCCTTATCTCTTCTAGTGTCTCTCCATGAGACATTATCTGGGTAATCAACCCCATAACATGAGTGAAAAATGAGTCTATATTTTTAGATTCTTTCATATAGAGAGTTTCAAAATCTGTCCTCAACATTTGCAACTTTGTTGTCTTCACCTTCTCCATGCCTTGATAGGAATTTTTGAGAATATCCCATGCCTCTTTAGACTTTTTTTCTATTGCAATCCTTGGGAAAATACTCTCATGTATAGATTTTAAAAGATAAAAGAGGGCTTTAGAGTCCTTCTTCCTATTATCTCTTAACAAATATCTTTCTAATGATGTCAAAGCAGCCAACACTGCTGCGTCTGCTGGTTCTGGGTAGCCATTCTCAACTAGCTCCCATATGTTCCATGAAGAAAACAGAGGTCACATGGTGATTTCCAAATATTCATGATTCTTCCCATTAAACTGTGGAAGTTGGGGAGTTGTCAGGTTGGTTCCTACTACAGCCATCGTGACTGTGCAAGAAAAACAAATAGTAGCCTTCTCTGCTGGAGAGAAACCACTTCAACTACCTTCTTACAGCTTCTGCAGTGAAGAGAAAACTCCGCTACATTCACTGAGCGCCTAGAATAGCTCTGATACCATGTTGGAATTTTCTGAGTAATTCCTTAACAAACAGATAGAGGAATAAAAAAATTCCTCTTCCACAACACAAAGAATAAAAATTAAATTTGCAGACACATAGAAATGAAATAAAACACTGTTATTTCATTAAAAAAACTCTGTTACAATATTAAAATTCTTCAGAACAAGGTTCTGGATTCACAACGAAAAAAATCTCTTGGTTGTTACACACACAATGCTACAATCTCTCTGTTTATAAACTTTGTCTTCAGCGTTTTTGGCATAAAATCAATTACATAACCTGCACTTTCAATGCAATTCAACCTCTATATATTCATTGACCGACTATAGAAATTCATTAAAAACCTAATGATATTGAATGCCATTAACTGAAACAACAACAAAATTCATCGCCTGAACATTGGATTGATCGCCTCATAACTATGGTGGCACAGCTTTGGAGATCGCATTGATGTTGAACTACTTGGTTGTGGTAGTGGTGGTGCTACGGTGGTTCGCAGGTGGTGACACCACTTGAAAAGCAATGACACCCCCTTCTGGTGGTTGTGGAGGCACTCCATCGTGAGTTCCATATGGTGGGGTTGTGCCCGCACAGTAAATTGTGAGCGTTGATCTCTGGTCAACGCCCGATGGGCAGGTCAACTGCGGAGGCACCCTTCCATGTTAACTATTAGGCTATTTTTACTCCCGCAAGCTATTGATATATGATCTGACGGTGATCACGCTGTGAACTTGTGCAAATCTTAACACATCACGGATCGGCAATCGACGGGATAGACGACCTTGTTACTTTTTTTATGGGACATGGAATGAGAAATGAGTGATGATTGTGGGGACCACATCACATTGGCGATTGGTGGATGGATGGGTGTGGCAGCATGGAATTTTCAAAATGTGATATGCAATGTGAAATATCGCATCACGGTCCATCGCATCGCATTGCAATGAGACAGCGGGACATGATTTTACGGAGAATTTCCAATGTGCAATGTTGCGATATCGGCACATTGCATCAGCGCTTGGCTGGGAGATGGGACCCGATATGACATGCGTGCAGTTGGGATTAAATTCCAAAACTCCTCTTTAATTACAACTACTGCGTTTTTCCTGCATACCCGGGAATTTTTTGAAAAAAATAAATTTTTCTGTGTTAACGGTTTTGGGAGGATATCAGCTAATTGCTCCTATGTTATGCAGTGTTTCATGATTAGTTCTCCATTAATCACTAGCTCCCTTATGTAGTGAAACTTGGTATCAATGTTTTTCGTTATTTTGTGAAAGACATAATTCTTTGACAAAGCGATGGCTAAGCTATTGTCACAATAAATCACTGTGCTGTTTACATGTTCATGACACAAATCTCTGAGAATTATTCTTAGCCATATTACTTAGCATGTTTTTGTTGTTACTGCTACATATTCTAACCCTGCTATTGATAAAGAAACTATCAGTTACTTCTTTGAAACACATGAAACAGATCCCGATCCCAAATGAAACATATATCTTGATGTGCTCTTCCTATCATCTACACTTCCAGCCCAATCACTGTCAGTGTAACATGTCAATTCAAAATTTTCAGATGAGGAGTAGAAAACACCATACCCCTTCGTTCCATTCACATACCTGAGAATTCCCTTAGCTGCTTGCCAATGAGTTTCTTTCGGCCTTTCCATAAATCTAGAGATTAAGCTTACAGCATGCATAATATCCACCCTAATTGCACTCAAATACATGATGCTACCAACTATGCTTTAATACAATTTTGGATCAAACTCCTTGTTGTTGTCTTCTTTTCTCAATTTCAACCCCATGACAGTTGGAGTTACAGCTGCTTTGCCATTCTGCATGTTGAATATTTTCAACACTTCATCAACATGTTTTTCTTGGAAAATGAAAATACCATTTTCATTTTTCTCTACTTCAATTCCTAGAAAATATCTCAAGAAACCTAAATCAGTCATTTCAAATTCACTTTTCATGACTGCTTTAAAATCACCAATGAGAGAATCTTCATTTCCAGTAAAAATTAAATCATATACATATAAAAAAACAATAAGTATCTTACCATCATTTTCCTTTATGTAGAGTGTGGGTTCTCCATCACATTTTTCAAATCCATTTTATGTTCAGTAACCATCTATTCTGTTGTACCATGCTCTTGGTGCTTGATTTAGCCCATAAAGAGCTTTCCTTAATTTGCACACTTTGTGCTCTTGGCCTTCAATTTCATAGCCTGGAGGTTGTTCAACATATACCTCTTCTTTCAATACCTCATTCAGGAATGTAGATTTCACATCCATCTAGTAGACCTTCCATTTTTGTTGTGCTGCTATGGACAACACTATTCTAACTGTTTCCATCCTTGCAATTGGTGCAAAGGTTTCTTCATAATCTCTTACTTGTTTCTGCTTGTAGCCTTTGAAAACAAGTCTTACTTTATGCCTTTAAAATTTTCTTTTAGAATTTCTATTGGTCTTTTAGACCCATTTAACTCCAATGACTTATTTTCCTTTAGGGAGGTCCACTAACTCCCATGGTTTACTCTTTTCAATTGCACCAATTTCTTCATCCATTGCTTCAATCCATTTTTCTTCATTTATAGCATCTTCAAAATGAATTGGTTCATCAACATGACAATATAAGGCAAATAAAGAGTTCAGACCAAAATTATCATTTACCTCTCCTTGTTCATAAATTACACTCAGATTTCTGAATCTTGGTCTTCTTGGTATACTTTGAGTTCCACTTGAACTCGAGGGTGTTTCAGTACCCTGTGGTGTGCTTGAACAAGCACTTTCTTGATTTCTCAAGGTTGTTCTATTTCTAGCTTACGGTGTGGTTTGTTGTACTTGTGGTGGTGGAGGAGGAGCCACCAAGGAAGGATTATTCGCTGCTATCCCTTCCTCTTCTTCTTCATGAGACACACTAGTCTTCACGTTCACTGTTATTTCTAAACTTCCATCCCAAGCTTCTTCTTCTATAAACTGCACATCTCTGCTTACTACTGCTTTCTTGGTGGATGGATTAGAAATCTTGTAGGCCTTGGACTCATCATTGTATCCAACAAAGATACATTTCTCCCCCTTACTTTCAATCTTATTTCTCAGCTGATCTAGGACATGTGCATATACCACACAGCCGAATACTTTCATGTGGGTGACAACCTATTTTCTGCCGCTCCACGCTTTTTCAGGAATTCTGTTCATGAAGGCTTTTGTTGGACATCTATTCAATATATACACTGCACAATTGTTAGCTTCAGCCCAATACTCATTTGCCAAATGTTTTTCCTTCAACATACTTCTGACCATGTCCATGATGGTCCTGTTGTTCCTTTTTGCAACACCGTTTTGGTGAGGTGTGTAACTCGTGGTAAATTTCTTATGTATGTCATTTTCTCTGCAGAAATACATAAATTATTTGGAGATATATTCTCCACCTCTGTTAGTTGTCAGCACTTTGATGTAGTGCCCACTTTGCTTCTCAACAAGAGTTTTGAAGTGGTGAAATTCCTCAAACACTTCACTCTTCTAATTCAATAAATACACTCATGTATTTCTAGTGTAATCATATATGAATGTCAAAACATATTTATTGTCAGGTAAAGATGGTTTTTGCATTGGTCCACACAAATCAGAGCGTAAAATCTCCAAGGGTGCTTTTTCCCTTATACTCTTTCCTACTGGAAATCTTTCTTTGTGTTGTTTGCCCAAGATGTAACATTCACATAGGCTGTTTGGTTTCTCAATCAATGGTAATCATTTTACCGTTCTCCTTTTGCGCAACAATTTCAGGCCTCCTAAATTGAGATGTCCAAATCTCAAGTTCCATAACCAATTTTCATCTTTCATTTCCTTTTGAAAGAGCTCTTGTGTTACAAATGCTGCATTTCTTACTTCTCCCTTCAAGTCGGCATTTAGCTTGAGTGGAAACATTCTATTTCTTTTCATCTGCACCTCTGCAATGAATTTTTTGCTTGGAGGTATGTTCCTGATTGTGCACACATCATCTTTGAAGAATACACTGTATCCCTTGTCAATGAGCTATTCAATGCTCAAAAGATTACATTTCAAGACAGGTACATAGTATACATCTAGCACAAACTTCTGTTCTCCATTTCTTGCCAGGATATTGACTCTGAATTTTCCCTTGACAAAGATCTTACTATCAGTTCCTGTTGTTACCTCAAATTTAACATTTTCATAAATATTGACAAACATTACTATGTTTCCAGTCATGTGGTTACTACAACCTGAGTCTAATAACCATACACCATCTTGTTTATCTTGTGCTATATTACATGTTAGCAACACAATCTTTGGGTTATTATTTTCTTCTTTTGCAAAATTAGCATTTTTCCTATTATTCATGTCATTTTACTTTTTCCTACATTCATTGGCATAGTGCCCATATGTCTTACAATAATGACACTGGACTTTGGATTTATCATACCTTTGTTCATGAGCTTGTTATTGGCTTGAGCCTTCATTCTGGTTCTGATTGCTACTCCTTCCACTCTAACTTGTAGGGTTGTTTCTCCCTATGTTTTGGCTTCTACCTCTTCCTCTTCCTCTGCCTTGACCTCTCCTTCGGCAAAAAGACATTTGAGTTTTGAAAGCTTGTTCCAATGAGGAATCCGAACCTTTGCTCAATCTGTGTTCATGAGACATTAGGGATGCACTGAACTCATCCACTGTAAATTGTGAGAGATCCTTTGTCTCTTCTATTTCCACTACTATGGCATCAAATATTAATGGTAGACCTCTCAAGATTTTCTCCACAATTCTGCTTTCTTCTAGTGTCTCTCCATGAGAACTTATCTGGGTAACCAACCCAATTACATCAGTGAAAAATGAGTCTATATTTTCAGATTCTTTCATATAGAGAGTTTCAAAATCTCTCCTCAACATTTTCAACTTTGTTGTCTTCACCTTCTCCATGCCTTGATAGGCAGTTTTGAGAATATCCCATGCCTCTTTAAACTTTTTGGCGGCTGCAGTCCTTGGGAAAATACTCTGATGTACAGATTTAAAAAGATAAAAGAGGTCTTTGGAGTCCTTCTTCCTATTATCTCTTATCAAATCTCTTTCTGCTGCTATCAAAGTAGCCAACGCTATTGTGTCTGCTGGTTCTAGGTAGCCATTCTCAACTAGCTCCCATATGTCCCGTGAAGCAAACAGAGCTCACATGGTGATTTCCCAGTATTCATGATTATTCCCATTAAATTGCGGAAGTTGGGGATTTGTCAGGTTGGTACCTGCTGCATCCATCGTGACTGTGCAAGAAAAACAAATAGTAGCCTTCTCTGCTGGAGAGAAATAGCTTCAACTACCTTCTTACAGCTTCTGCAGTAAAGAGCAAACTCTACTACATTCACTGAGTGCCTAGACTAGCTCTGATACCATGTTGAAATTTTCTGAGTAATTCCTTTGCAAACATATAGAGGAATAAAACAATTCCTCTTCCACAACACAAATAATAAAAATTAAATTTGCAGACACAGAGAGATGAAATATAACACTGCTATTTCATTAAACAAAATATGTTACAATATTAAAATTCTTCATAACAAGGTTCTGGATTCATAGCGAAAAAACTCTCTTGGCTGTTACACACACAACACTACAATCTCTCTGTTTATAAACTATGTCTTCAGCCTTCCTGGCATAAAATCAATTACATAACTTGCACTTTTAATGCAATTCAACCTCTATATATTGATTGACCGACTACAGAAATTCATTACAAACCTAATGCTATTGAATGCCATTAATTGACACAACAACAAAATTCACCGCTTCAACATTGTATTGATGGCCTCATAACTATGGTGGCACTGATTTGGAGATTGCATTGATGTCAAACTGCTTGGTTGTGGCAGTGGTGGCGCTGCGGTGGTTCACAGTTGGCGACACCACTTAACAGGCGGTGACACCCCCTTCTGGTGGTTGCGGAGGTACTCCATCGTGAGTTCCATAAGGTCAGGGTGTGTCTGCATAGTAAATTGTGACCGTTGATCTCTGGTCAATGCCCAATGGGCAGGTCAACTGTGGACGCACCCCTCCATGTTAACCGTCAAGCTGTTTGTGTTCCCGCAAACCGATGATCTCTGATCTGACGGTGATCGCGCTGTGAACTTGTGTGAAGCTTAACAAATCGCGGATTGGAAATCTGTGGGATAGACGACCTTGTTACTTTGTTTATGGGACATGCAATGAGCAATGAGAAATGACTGTGGGGACCACATCGAATCAATGATCAGTGGATGGATGGGTGTGGTGGCTTGGAAATTGCCAAATGTGATATGCGATGTGCGATATCGTATCACAGTCCATCGCATCGGTGATATCGCACCGCATCGCAATGAGACAGTGGGACATGATTGCACGGAGAATTTCCGATGTGCGATGTTGCGATATCGGCACATCGCATTGGCGGCTGGCTAGGAGATGGGACCCACTATGCCATGCGCGCAGTTGGAATTAAATTCCAACACTCCCCCTTAATTACAACTGCTAGGTTTTTCCTACGTACCCAGGCATTTTTTGAAGAAATCAAAACTTTTATGTGTTAACGATTTTGTGAGGATATCAACTAATTGCTCCTTTTTTCTGCAATGTTTCATAATTATTTCTCCATTTTTCACTAGCTCCCTTATGTAGTGAAACTTGGTATCAATGTGTTTCCTTATTTTGTGAAACACGAAATTCTTTGATAAAGATATGACTGAGTTATTGTCACAATAAATCACTGTGCCCTTTACCTATTCATGACACAAATCTCTAAGAATTCTTCTCAGCCATACAATATCGTAAGTGTAATAGAACAATAACATAATAGCCTAGTACAATAGTTTGGGTCTTTGAATTGTTCGGAAACTTGAAGCTAAAAGGTGAGAATTCTTCACAAAAATGGTTCAGCATTATGCAGAGTCTCTCCTCTACATTCGTTTGAAAACCCAAAAGCAATTCAAAAAGATTTTGCAATAGAAAGAGTGGTAATTGATTTTAAAGAATCATTGTATCTTTCACAATGGAATTTTGGGAATTATTGGTACCACTTGGATCTAAGACTCATCAAAGGTGTTGATGTTTGCGTCCGATTTTTCTTCGTCATGTTTGACATAAAACTGCAACCATTATAGAAGGATGGTTATGTCAAGAACCATGAGCTGGGGGGTTTCTTCCATTTAGTTGAGGAACTTGTGTTAGCCTCTCTGAATTCGCTATTCATTTTTTTTTTACTTTTCCACAACCGTTGACTCAAACTTGCATCCATTGATTCTTTATTTAAATTTTGAGCCAATTCAATTTTTTAGTTCTCCATGCCACACAAGTTAGATATCCACATGTTAATTTTTTATTTTTGCGAATGATTTATTGGTTGAGCTGCACAATGTTTGGTCACCCCAATGTTGGAAATTATGAATAAACATAGAAAGATGTGTTTCTCCTAACAGAGAATGCAATGTGGAAAATGAAAAATACAAACACAGACAGAGCAAGAACACACATGAGAGGAATTTTAATTTATTCAACTCTTCTTTATTCATTCATTTCTCTAAACAAAATAAATCACATTCCCTTTAATATGAAATGGCCGAAGCCTGAAATTTTAATGCGATTCAATGCTGGAACGAACGTAAACCCACAAAATTTTCCTTCTCCCTATTCTATTGTCTGCTACACGAAACAACGTACAAAACAAAAAATGGCGGACCTGAAATATTATGGGTTTCACGTGTGAAACCACATCGAGTCCATTCCTCCATCGCAAATCGCATATCGGTGATTATAACTTTTAACTTTGCGAGATACGAGAAAACCTTAAGTTCTTGTGATTGCGATGTGTGATAGCACGTGGAAACACAACTTAAAACATTTAGTTTGTGGGTGCTATCCATTGAACTTTGCAATATATTATTACGATCGCATCGCAGACTAAACATAATTACTTGTGGACACTACCGTCCTAAACTTGCAACGTGCAGTTGCGGGCGGATCACATCGCAAATAAAATAACATAACTTGTGGGCGGCTTAAAGTTTAGTTGTAAAATTTGCGAAGTGCGAAGTGCGGGCAGCTAAAAGGTAAAACATAAAATGTGTGAAGTTCGGGCCGTGGACGCATTAAAGGTAAACGGTAATTTGTGCGATGTGCGATGACGATTTCGCATCGCAACATCGCAAGGTTTCGGTGTGGTGCTTAAAGCTAAACCGTGAATTTTGTGAAGTGCGAGCTGTAGGCGGTTAAGCGGTGGTAAGTGCGAAATGGCCGAAAGGTAAGGAATGAGTGGAAAACAAATGTTTGGAATGGTTTGGTAATGCGGCAATGGTTGGTGGGTCATGCCAGATCACATCATTGGGGAAATAAGTTTCGGCAAAAGGCTTAAGAGTTAAACCTTAAATATTGTGGCCTATGATTTGCGAGCAAGAGGTAATTCAATGGTGGTGGTTAAGAAATTAAACGTAGAGTGAGCTCAAGTACTCTGTTTTCAGATTTTGCATGAAAACGCCTTCAAATTTGAAACATACGCATTTTTCTTCAGGGACAAACACTCAATTCAATTGTGAATTGCTACAAATTTATCCATAGCGGTAATAAGAAGTATTTCCAACACCCAAGCCAGCAGAAAAAACACCTTTGATGTAATTACATTACATATTCTCCATAAAGTATTATAAGTCCCATGGAAAACAGTAATCATAAGAATTGCTAATGTGGAAATCAGTTTTAAAAGGTTCTTTTATTAGTATTTTTTCCCTCAATTTATTTTTTTGATATAAGATTATATAAATGAATATACATACGTACAAAACACTCATCACAAACATTGCTAGCATGGATAACATTTGACATACAAATTACAAGATTCTATTATTAATTTTTAGCTTGTATTCAATCTATTTATTTTTCTGATACAAAATTATATAAATGTATCTCTAACTCTATATTCCAGGGTTCTTTTCTTTAACCCCAAATCAAATCAAAAGTATTTTACCACATAGGAACCTTCATTCCTAACAAGGAAACCCTTTTTATTAGTTTTAATTTTACGAGTTGCTTTGTAATCCTCTTTGGTTTTACAACCAGATTAAATCATTCAAATCACAGGAGGATTGGTTGCGTCATCTAAAAAATAAGTTTTAAGTCAAATCGCAATAGACCCTTTTGAAACCGTAGTTCAAATTATTTATATAGCCTTCTACATTCATCATAGTAGTTGTATATGTATGATTCATATGAAATTCAAGTAATGTAATTTCTTTTCTATTAATTGAGCGGTCAATATTTATAATATCAATTTAATATATTTTATAAATTAATCTAGATTTTATGGCTTTTTAAAAATATAATAAATCTCTTAATAAAATAGCGAATAAAATACTCTTACTACAAAATCAACTTTTGATGAATATAAAATTTTAAGAATTATATTATATATATATATATATATATATATATATATATATATATTATCTTTTAGATAAAAATCACGTGCTCGCAATGTCCATGAAAGAAAGGGCAGTGACATTACCATTACATGGTTCTTGTTAAAATCTTGGAGAAGTTGGAGATAATAAAGGAATAGGCCATGGTAAATGAATCAAAGAACAACTTAGTTTAGAGTCTGAAAAACTTGAGTGACCCAAATACTAAAAATTCAAGCTTTGCATCTCACATCCAGGATGGGTCAAGTCTTCACTATATTCAATAGAGATGAAAAAACCCACCGGATCAGTAGGCATTTAATGATCCAAGTGGATAATGATGGCCACTAACCTATTCCACTTCGAACCCTACCATTTTTTGTTTGATTTTTTCAGTTTTCTTAATTGTAGCACTATTTACTATTTTTGGTATTTTTTTCAAACATTGAAATTCTAGAGCCGTTTTGAGGCCTTAAATGACGTTTTTTTGGGAAACCACGTTTAGGAAAATATGAGTCAAAGAATAGATATTTATTGTCAGCAATTGCAGTCCTTGGGTAGATCTTCCTAACGAGTTATCATGTGCTTCAAACGAAGATCATATGCCAAACTATGAGCTCCATTGGTTTAAATTGGTTCATAATTATGGATGAGTGGTATTAGAGCAAGGGAAAGGTGCCCCCAAACCACAGAACAAGGGAGAAAGCCAAGGCAGGGTGACCCAAGATAACCCACCAAAGCTGAAAGCAAAGAAAAACATTGCAAAACCAAAGAAGGACATGGGAAAGTAGTGTGAGTTCCATAAGAGCTCTACTCACAACACAAGTGACTGTCGGGACAAGCAGTCATTGGTGGATGAGCCAAAGGCTTCTGAATCAGATGCATGGTCCGATTCTGAATCAGAATCCAACAAGGGTATTGAGAAAGGGAAGAAAATTATCGATGCAGAACCCAATTCCATTATTTCTACCACAAAGATCGAGAAGGATGAACTGGAAGATAGAGAGGAGGAGAAGCGCGTCTTCCATTCCTAGATGTGGGTAAAGGGTTCCTCGCTACAGTTCACTGTTGAAAGTGAGAGCCCAAAGAACCCCATTTCAGTAGAGGTCATGAAGTAGTTGGGTTTGCCAACAACAGTACACAATAACCATACACGAATAGGTGGCTTCACCAAGGATGGGATCACCGTGTCAACAAATAGTGTCACCTTCCATACAATATCATGCCCTTCACGAGTGTGGTATTTTGTTACACTGTTCCTATTTAATTTTGTGATGTATTCTTAGGCCAACCATACTTGTGGAAGTGACATGTTGTGCATGATTCCCAACCACGTGCTATTATTGTTACGTTAGGCAATACGTTTTACAAGATACCGGTGGTAGCACCGCTTGTTTCCATCTCTTTGGTTACAGAAAAAAAAAATGCAGTAAGCTAATTTCTAAAACCGACAAATTTGTTTTCCTGATGATCTGCCATTAGGGCAAGAATACTATGGTGTCCAAAATATTCGGACATGAATGCTATGCATGAAAATAACAAATGTACAAGGTCATGGAGGAGCATGGGGAAATATTCACGTCACCCATAGGGGTGGCTCTGCACTATCTGGTCAAGCAACCCATCGATATGACCCCATGTGCATCGCTGCCCGATGGAAGAATCTATTAGCGCTCTCTTTTAGATAATAACCAAATCAAGAGGTAGATTAAGGTGCTGCTATAGAAAGGTCACATCGAACTGATTTCATTGTCATGTGGGACCCTTCTCTTATTGGTGTAGACGAAGGATGGGACTTGGAGACTCTGTATTGACTATCAAGCATTGAGAAAGATCATTGTCTGAAATAGCTATCTGATCCCATGGATTGATGACCTTCTCGATCAACTCAATGGGGAAAAATATTTCAGCAATATTGACTTGAATTCTCGCTATCACTAGGTACGAATCGATCCCTCGCAGGTGTGGAAGAATTCCTTCAAATCCAAGGAGGGCATGTTTGAATGGTTTGTTATGCATTTCAGTTTGACCAATATTCCTGCAACCTTCATGAGGATGATGGAGGACATCTTGTGGCCATTCACCAACCAATTTGTAGTAGTGTACTTAGATGACATCCTCATCTTTAGCCTGACTTGGGAACAACACCTCCACAAAATTCGACATGTCCTCCAAACACTAGGGTAACGCAAGTTGTGTGCCAATTTGGAGAAGTTCACTTTTTTAGTGAGCCATGTTTATTATCTAGGATGCATTGTTCATGAGCGGGGGGTGCATGTCGATCTAGCCAAGGTCAAAGTCATTCAGGATTAGCCATCCCCAACCTCTCTAACAGAGCTCCACAGCTTTTTGGGTCTTGCTAATTTCTATTGCATGTTCATGCTGGGATTCTCTCATATCACTTGTCCCTTGAGTCAAATCACCAAGGGAGAAGCGAAATAAAAAATATTTTGGTATTAGTCTCAATAAAAGGCGTTCGTAGAGTTGAAACATTGCCTCTGATCTTCCCCATTGCTCACATTACTAGACTTGCATCAACCACTAGAGATTGAGGTAGATGCCCCTGACTATGATATTTCGGTAGTTCTTACTCAACAATGGCATCCAGTGGCATATCAGTGTTGGAAATTGTCTGACACCATCCGATACATGTCCCACTTATGAAAAAGAGATGTATTCCATTGTGCAAGCTTGCCGACAATGGAAGAATTACATTTTGGGGAAGGAAATGGTAATTCAAATAGACCACCGAACCCTATAGTTCATATCAACACAAGGGAATTCGCAGAACGATCGTAATCAGAAGTGGTCAACATATCTGCAACAACTTCATTTTAACATGATTTACAAGAAGGGAAACACTAATAATGTTCCATAATTCCTCAGATGACCACCAATCATGATGCTAACCATCATCCTAAACTCTTGTGGGCAAGAGACTTCTGATTGGTTGCTTCTCTACAAGAGCGATCCAGAATTCAGCCACACATATAAGACACTTTTGGAGGGTAACGAAGTTCCTAATTTTCACTTCGAGGATGCACTGCTATATCACCTACGACACCTTTGTGTTCCTTCAAGCAAGCATGACAAGATTATTTGAGAAGCACACTACCGTCAGGTCACTGGGCATTTTGAGGTGGAGAAAATAATAGCTATACTGTAGAAGTATTTATTGGCAGAACATTCGACATGATGTTGAAAATTACATCAGATCATGCATTGCCTGTGACAATGCCAAACTCACCATCAAGAAGAAAGGCCTCTATACTTCAATGTCTACCCCTAGTCAACCTTGGGAATCAATATCCATAGATTAAATGTCAGTCCCTCCTTCTACTAAGCAGGGAAATGATTGTGTTTTCATGGTTTTCGAAAGATTCTATAAGATGACCATTATGGTGGCTTGCAAGGAGAATATGATAGTAGAAGCCACCACTAAACTCTTATTTGAATGAGTCTGGGTACAATTTTGGATCCCATAGGTATATCATATTAGATCAGGATAGTAGGTTGCTTAGTACATTTTGTTCTAGCCCCTGGTCAATGTTCCACGCCAAGCTCACCAAGTTCACAGATTTCTGTCCCCAAAATAATGGCCAGATAGAGGTCGTCAACAAGACGATTCTACACATTCTGCTCATGTACAAATAAAAGCATGCACACATATGGGATGAGAGCCTCCCCTATGTAGAACAAACTATAATCAAGCCCTACATGGGTCAACTTGCCACAACCCCTTTCAGGTAGGCTTGGGATTCCAACTGCTATGTCCCATTGATGTATTCATGTCATTTGCAACTACTTAGGTTGATTTAGCTCATGTCCAGTCTGAAGGTGATAAGGTGAAAAAATTCATTGAGCGTAATCAACAAATCCACCAACAGGTTCATAAATTATTCAAATGAGCCAATACTAAGTACAAGCAATGAGATGATCAACATTGGGTGCCACAAAACTTCTAGGTGGGTGACAAAGTGCAGGTACATTTGCAGAAGGAGCACCTCACTCGACCCCACTGCAAGCTTCACCCTCTCCAATATGGGTCATACACTATCACCAAGGTTGTAGGGGACAATTCCTTTGAGCTCAGTATTCCACCATTCCTTGCTCTACACCCAGTGTTCAATGTGGCCTGCCTTTAACCCTAATTTCCACCTCCACTAGACGCATCCGACATGGTAGAACATCTCACACCAACAGAGTTAAATCTAGACTACATGGAACAAGCCACAAATGATCGGATCATGGACACATAGATCAAGAACGCCCGCAAGGAGAGGATCCAACTATATCGAGTTGTTAAAGCAAGCCAACTCCTTCACCAGGGCAATTGGCTCACTAGGGCCCAAGTTCAATAGAAGTTTCCTCATCTCATTGAGGAACTCAACATAATGGGGAACATTGATTCTTAAGGGGGGAGGAATGATATAGACTTGGAACCCCACTATTGTTTCTTTCAATTTTCCAGTTCCCTTAATTGTATCACAATTTGCTATTTTTTCACTTTTTTGGGGCTTGAACTTCCGAAGCCCTTTTGAGGCCCTAAATGATGTTTTTTGGGGAAACCACCTCTAAGGAAATGGGAGTAAAATAATTGATATTCTTTTTTAGTAGTTGTTTTCCTCATATAGATCTTTCTAACGAGGTATCATGTGCATAAAACAAAGATCGTATGCAAAAAGTTATGACCCCTGGAAATTAATGTACAAATTTTCCCCAACAGGACCCATAGTTTGGTGTTTCATCTCCTAGGGTTAGGCTTTTGGAATTTTAGGGTTTTCCATTATTTATAAACAATAAATAGGCCTTAGAGCCTCATTGTAACATAGTCATATGCTTTTAGTCACCACCTCTCTTCTCAAAGATAAGCACCAAGCACCCTAGCTAGTTTATTTCCAATATGTTTGTAAGCATATTTAACTTATGTGATATTAATAAAATGAGGTCTTATTTCTATTTCATCTATGCGTTTATGTATATTTATGTATTTCATTGCATTCTTTCAATGGATACATGATGCCAATTTCAACACATCCCACAAGTGTAGTCTGAATAAGCACTATGTTCCCTTTTTCTCAACTTCATACAATGCCTCTTAAAGCTCCCTGTAGTGTTCATTAATATCGCCATGGATTTAGAAGGTGGTTAAATTATTAGTCCATGAGGGGAAAGCCTCTTATATGTGACAAGGATTCATTGAAAATAATAGAGAGTGAACAACATGGAATTAGGTTTTTCATGTAAATTATATGCTCATGGGGAGCATGTTTAACCTAGAAGAAAAACAAAGTGCATGGTGCATGTTGTTGGCTTAATGGCATGTTTCTGATTAGTTTCGGCATGAAGGCATGCTAGTTTCTTATCATGATGTTGGAAAGAGTAGTTGATGAGTTTTCATTCATATATTAGTTGATATTAACAATTCTTGGAATTACTTATCCACCCTTTCCATTGATGTCAAAGGGGGAGAGTCACAACCATATGAGGAGAATAAGAACAAATTTTGTGTTGCAGCTATAGGTTGAGATCAAAAACAAAGGGGGGCCATGTTCAACATGTTGTATCATGATGTTGGAATTGATGGCAACCTAGTAGTGGTGGCCCTCATCATCCTATTAGTTTACAGAGTCTCATGGTGTTGGAATTTGTCTGAACCTAGTGGTGGTTGATTTAATGATCTGGTTGATTTACAGAGGTGTTTGGAAAAATATACTTTATTAAGGTGTTTATCAAGAAGTTAGTTGAGGAGTTGATTGTGGTGAGATTTATGAAACAAGGTTGTAGGTTTTTGAGATGATGATAATTTGAACAATTTTGTGGGTTCAAAGGATCTATAGGCTTGGGATATGTTTGTAGGTGCATATGATTAGTTTTAGGAAGAGTTGAAGAAACTTGCTTGATTTTTTGGAATTAAAACAGGTCTATAGTATACATCTAGCGTTGTAATGTTGGTGCCCAATGTATTAGGGTGCATTATAATTCACTTTTCAAATGGAATACCAACGTTACCCTTTCTAGTCTAAGTTTTTCAGATTTGATGCACATTCTAGTGAATTTTAGTGGCATAAACTAGGGTATTTTCACATGGTTTTTGATGGATAGGTTTGAATTGAATTAATAATTATTATACAAGATGGTAAATTAAAGAGATTGAGGATTAGTGATTTGTATTGATTGAATCTTCAACCAACTAAAAAAATTCTGATTGTGAAGTATAAGTTATTGGATATATTGAGAGTGTATTAGACCTTGACCTGCAATTTTGGAAAGATAAAGAGAAGATAATAGCTCAATTATGAATCATATATCAGAGGATAGTGGAGTTACAATAGATATATATGTCTGAAATATTTGTGTTTCAATTAGTGGTGCTCCCAAATTTTTTTGATGTAGAGAGGAGAGATATTGTTGTAGTTGTTGCAGTAGATACTCCAGATCAATGTTTAGGTTGTCAACATGTTTGTTCCATGTGTTCTATTAGAGACATTACTATTATCGCATCAATGCATGAGTTTTTGTATGGATTCTAGTAATTTTAGTGATGTTTGAGCTTGTATATCAGACTGTCATTGTGTGAGATTGAAAGGTTTGAGTTTGTTGAGAAAATTGTTTGTGTGGGTTGAGGTAAATTGATTGTGTTTTTGTTGTAGAGACTTGGTTGGAGAGCATGGATTCATATTTTGATTTATGAGTAGATTTATATTTTGATTAAAATATGAAAATGGATGGAAAGAGGATCAAAATTGCTTGGATGCAGAGGTAATCGATCCAATGTGAAATATTCTAAAATGTGGTCCACAAAGGAGCTTGAACGTTCATGCCTTTAGGTAGACAAGTGGTGGCTTCTTGTGATACTGTGTAGTGGAATCCTTCTCATCGTGGCCTAGGAGCTTGGGAGTGGTGCCTTCCATCCAGTGGTTGCAGGATAGCTCAGTGGTGGTTGAGTGAGCCTTTTTTGGAACGGTGGGTTCTAGTAGGTGTTGGCCTACAAAGTCGAGGGAGTGGTGGCCTACAAATTTCATACAAGTTGTGGCCTTAAGTGACTAGTGGCTCACATTATTGGCAAGTTGTGGCTTGCACAATGGTGGTGGCTAATGTTCATATGTTAAGAAGATATTTTATGATAATAGAAGAATAACATATAAAAACAATCAACATTGGTTTCCTCCCTTTGCGTTTTCACCTTACATCTAGTGCCTCATATAGGTGATGTTATTCATGGCTTCTCATATGGTTATTTTCTTGGATGTTCTGACGTATGTGGTTAGATATGCTACTTACAGTTCATGGTTGTGCATATATATCCAGATGTGTTACGCTACTAATGAATGAATGAATGAGGGTTTGACATTAGAGGGAAAGAATTAGTAAAATTGGTCCTAAGTCACAATACTGATTCAACTGCCCTCTCAATATTGTTCAATGTTTCTAACACTCTCATTTTGGAACAACATTTTCCGCATGATCTAGAAGGTGTATTTCCTCCAATATGAGAAGTACCCTAGTTTTCCATGATTGATAGGTGATCACACCTTCCAATTTGTCTTCAATTCTAAGGTTCAGATCCATTGGTTAAATTGCAAGGAATCAAATGTTAGAAAACACCCTTTCTCTAAGACTAAATTCAAATTATTTAAAGCTTGGCTTTTTGTGGTTGCTCTTTCACCTAAGATTTTAAACGATGCTGATTTTTTCCTATAATGGAAACTAAGTTTTCTAATCTGATATTTAGTTCCAATGATTTGTATTCTTCAGTTGGATTATGTCATTTATATCATTACATAATTATCCATAGAAAATTTTCAAATATCACACAATAACCATAGAATCATAAAGAGACAACCCAACTCAATAAAAGACACAAGGTTAACCTGGGAAACCCTAATGTTTGGAAAAACATAGCCAAATATTCTACTAAGGAGAATTCAATCCTCAAAAAAAAATTCAATATAAAATGTGTACAAATATGTTCGAATTTTCTGAGCACTAATACAAGTCAAGAATGGTCAAAATTGCTACCAAGAAATATAGTCTACATAGAAAGGTATGCATAAAAACATGGCCTTCTCCATCTGCTTCAGAAACTCGGCCTTTTGTATATTCTTCAGAAACTTTTCTTTCTGTGTCTTTTCTCCTTCGCTTAAATGAGAAGAAGATGTCTTGTCTCGTGAGATTCGAACTGATGCCAAGTGTGGAGGTCAAATTTTATTATATATAGTGGTCAAATGAGTGCCATTATGATCAAGGGTTACCTCTAATGGTAGTGTTGAATTATGCTTCTTGGAGCCTACATAAACAAATATTAAAAATGAATTTTCCTTTTAATATTTATAGTTTCTTTTGTTGATTTTTGAAGGCTCCTTAGCATGTGGAACTCCCTCCCAATGCTACAAAAGTCAACACTATATACATAACAAGGATGCATGCTACATGATTACATGTGCTATCACATTAATATATGTAGGTCTGATTTAGAAGGGCTTACAAAACACTTTGGGAAATGAAGTTGGACCAAAATATTGGGTTGTTGGGTGCAACAAACACTGGACCCTTTACAACATCATTTTCATTCAAGTTGCAACAAACATTCAAAATGCTTTTATAATGACAAAGTTACTATATAACAAGTGCATATAAATATAAATGTACTACCTTTTTGATTGCTACATAAATGGTCCTGAATTAACCTTGGACCAAGCCCACCAACTTTTATCCTTCACAACTTAGATCCTCTTCCTTTCATCTTAGACACATCTAGACAATTATCCATTTTTTCTCTAACACACCTTTCCTTTCTCACTTGCATATTTAACTTAATCTTTTGACATCTCTATCCAATCATTTTATTGGATTGTTTCACCATTTATCCTAAATCTTCCCAAAATAGCCTTGTAGCCATTAGAGTAATCCACTTTTAAAAAAATAAAACAAAAAAAATATTCCGATATTACTATATCTTTTACAAATTCTAATAAAATTCAAACAAACAATTTACTTTAACATTGCCAAAGATTTTCTAAAATAATCATTAGTGAAATTCTCCGCATTTTAACACATCTACTATAAACAAATAAAGAGGTTCTCATTGGCTGGGATGCACGCAATCATGGTGACCACATATGAAAATCTCTTTATTGCGTGAAGATTAGAGCTTATTCATTTGTATTTCCACGTCACTGCAACCATGGGCTGACATGCTTGTGGCCAAGTAGGGTTGTGAGGAAACCAAAATACACTCGAAGCATTCTCCTTACTTTGCAGAGTTTTGTAATAAAGTGTTTCTTTTCCTTGTTTTTTCTACCCACTTCTACCCTTCTTCACTAAAAATAATTTGTTTAGATCGGATGTGTTGGCTACAACAAAGACCCCAGAAGGCTGGGGTCGTAAAGGAAGTTACCGTGGCGAAGGAAACAAAGTATAGCTTAGGTCAGATACAGAGCAACTTAAGCCACCCAAATGCTCAAAATTCAAGCTTTGCGTCTGACATCCACCAGGGTATTCTTCATTCTATTCGACAGAGGCTAACAAGCCCACATTGTCACCAGACACTTAAGTTCAGTTGGTAACCCACTGGGACCGAGGTTACATGACACCAGTTTCAGCAAGTCCCACAGTACTGTCTTAATAAACATTATTTTTAGGCAGCTAATATTTCTAGAGCTATGTTTCTATTAATGTATTGGGTTGTATATATTAATCCTCAAATTTTATATGACTTAAATCTAATAATTAAAAAAATATACTACCCAATACATTAATAAAACTATAACTTCAAAAATATTCATAGCTTTTTCTTCCATTTTACTCCATTTGAAATACCGCTTGTAGAAGCTTCTACGGTCCACGCCTCTAGAATCTTCCCATAGTTTTCATTAATATAGAGCTCGTCGAGCCCTCTTCCATCAACCGCGACTCTTCTGGGGCGAAATTATATAATAGGCCAGGCGAGGAAAACATTCGACCACAGTAGCACGACTTGCCGAAGACTCCCTACGTCGTTCTGAGTGGGTATTTCAAGCCTATGTGACGCCCAGCCTTAAGCTCAGGGGGCTTCTTCAAGGCCGTGTTTCTATCCATTACAGCAAGCATGTGCAGGTAACTCCCCGCTTAGCAAGGACAAGTTTTCATACAGATAATTGTAGATGTGCTGCTTTTTGGAAATAAAATCCATATATTTATTTGAAGTAATGTATTTTCTTACCGACTTTCACATAGCTAACATTGTTTTGATTGAAAGTATCTTTCAAGAATTTGAGTTGAGTAGGTAGTAGTGAATTCCTCGTTTTACATGACATCATTCATTTATTAACATGCAGGTTTTTTTAAGTTCGTCTTGTTAATGTATCTATCAATTATGATAAACTATCGCACATTTTAATGGTTCAAGCTATAAATTTGGTTATTTCATAATTTACTTTAATTTATTATTTATTTTATATCTAGTTATTTATATTTAATTTAATTTTACATTTTCTTTCATTATTTCCACTTAGATTATTAATGTTATAAATTTTGTTTTATTCATCTATAATATAACTATTTTTAAATTTAAATCTAATTAAGGTATCATATCAAAATTAATGTTACATTTATCTAAATATTTAAAAACAGTTAATCATTTATCTAAACAAATTTCTATTAGTTTAAAATTCAACCATGTTTTTATTATTGCTTTTTCTCATAAAATCTTTATAATTTTCTTAAAATATATTCATAATTTTCATTTTGAGAATAAAATATAGATGATGAAATGCGTAACTAGACCGAGGTGCATTTAATTTCATCTCAAATTACTCCTTTCGACAATGTATATTTTACCTTCAGGTTGGAAGGACTAGAGTAATCCATTTTTGGTAGTGGATTAGTTGTGCACAAATATCAAAGCTATTACCAAAATTTTCAAATAAGTTCTAGAAAATTATCTAATTCTTTAATAATATGTTGATGATTTAATATCATTTTAACCAAAACTTGTGGTTTGAGGTTTTATTTAGCTTCTCCTTGGGACAATGACACCTTTTAGCTTAGTTTAAAGTTAAAATATAAGATTATGAATTGGCATTTTTCTAGTGCATTACTTGAGTGATAATAATTATTTAATTATAAATCTTTAACTCCATCCTTTCTATCTTTATGACATCTCGACTTGATACCATTCCAATTTAATGATATCTAGGCTTTGTCACTTCATCTCTTATCACTTCACTTGATATATCAAAATGATTAGCGAGTAGGAAAACACCAAATTTAATCATGTTGATCAATAGATGCACATAAATATTCAATTCATATCTCAAAATGCTTGGAAAGCAAGAAAAAAATAAAACTATTCCAGTTGATGCAACAAATCCAACAAACAACTCAGGTGTAGGATATCAAGTTTCAATTACAATGACAGTAGAAGAATAGCCAGTAAAGTACCCAGATTAACCAAATATTAAGGAAGAATGCGCAATACCATCGATTAGAAAAGACAAGAACTTTTGTAGTTGCAACTATGGTAATTGCATATGCCACTTCTTAGTGTAAATTGAATCATTCAACAAGAATTATGGATATAATAATATATAAGATGAAATTGTTGTACAACCCCTTCATATGCTCATTCTTCTTTCTGAACTTCACGTGTGGACAAAATAGGTTAAATTAGATGACTCATTAGAGGCAACCAAATTCCTCTACATTAAGGAAGAAATTTTTGAAAACCCTTGTCCTTCTAAGGTGAACTTATGAAATCAAATTTTTAATTTGTTTTCCTAGGTTAGGCCGTGAAGAGATCAGAGATGACTATAAAATAGAGGGGTTCAATCCTTCTAGTTATTCGTTTCACCATCTTGATGAAAACCCGCTCCTTTAGGCCCTATCCCCTGCCACCCTCTTTCTCCTAGCCGTCTTGGTCCTCTTGCCATTAGCTCTTTTAGTACTGAGAATTGATGCAATTTATTCCCAAGCACTTTTAAAAACCTACGATTTTTCATTTAAATCCAAGAAGGCATAGAGTAGTAAGGGAATTTGTAGCGATGAAACCATATAATATTCATTGACTACACCTACCTCAAAATATTGTCAAATACGGAACCTTCAATGGAGAGAAGTTGTGTTTTGTGCTAAAGGAGATGCAACATTTTCAAGGATTGGGAAATTTCTTTTCCCATGTCTTTCACGTGAGCCTATTCAACCCTCATCTACATTTTGATCTACATTTTATAACAAGGGCTAAGTGAAATTTCCACATGTATATTAATTTCTCTAGAATAATTTGAGTTGAGACATCTCTATAGAAATTTGTTGATGCATTCTTGCATACAACTAACATATGAGTAGTAGTATTATACCCGATGCCTAGGGAAAGTAACAGTGAGCATTTTAATTCTTGGAAGAGGTCGCAATAAGAAAAGGAACCTTGGATTCTATTAAAACCATCGGTATCTTCTTTGCTTCACAACTTAAGTATCATCATCCCTACTGTCCAACTTGAATCGTCAGTTTCAAACATAAGCTAACAACATGTGTCTATGTTGGTGTACATGCACCTAGATTAGCTTTAGCTTAACTCTAGAGATTTCATGTGATGTGCACTTGTCCTTAGCTATTGAACTCGACCGTTGTACATGCACATAGTTAGCCTTAATTATCTTTAGTTCAACTCTAGATATTTCATGTGATGTGAACTTTCCTTTAGCTAGTGCTTACATGTGATGTTCATTTATCTTTAGCTAGTTAAATGAAGTGCTTACATGTTGTGTGCACTTGGATTTTGTTTAGTTAATTCTAGTGTTTGCATGTGGTGCATGTGAAAATTAAGAGAACTTAAAGAACTCTCAGCTTCAATTACCTTTAATTATCCATAGTTATTTGATGTACAAATAAGCTTAACTTAATTTCTTTTATGTATTGATTTTAAAACTAATATTGATGAATTAATTCCATTCTAAATTCTAATTGTTTTTATTTTCCAACTTGGCAAGTTTGTGGAATTATTCTTTTGCTATATCTGTATTGCGCAGTAAAATTTTACATGGTGTCAAAGTTACAGGGGTTTGGAGAAGTTGTATGAACAATTTTTTGCTGGTTTGAAGAGCATAGAATTTGAATATTTTCAAAGATTTGATTTGCAGATCAAAATATTTGACAATTTCCGTAATGGATTTCTCATCTTTTGTGATTCTTACTCTATATAAATACTTCCAAATGAAGCCAGAGATTTTTCTTCACCTCATAGGCAAATACTTGCATCAAATCATTATAAATACAGAAGCTAAGCCCGATTCCTCCATTGAAAAATCCAAATACTTCAAGGGGATGGGGGAGGCTTTTGCTCTTCTATTGTTGTCCATATCTCTATAATTTCATTTTCATGTGGACACATGCAACACTCCAAATAAGGTTTTGAAAATCATGGAGAATCTATTTGGAAATCAGGATGAGATGTGAGCTCATATTCTTGAAAATGAGCTAAATTCCTTAGATCCAAATAGCTTTGATAACATTAAAGATTTATTTAAGAAATTTAGACCATTGCTTATACAACTACATGATTGTGGGGTCGATAAATCAAAACAGGAAGGGAAAATGATCCTTTATATTTTGTGAATTAGGCCCTGAATATTTATTTTCGTTTCAACATTTCATACCATTAGACTTGCAACAGGAGAAAAATGGAAACTGCCCAAATTTGATGCATTTATTGAGTCTCTTATTCATGAATAGGATAAGCTCATAGAAATGAGTTCATTAAAGTATCAAAATGCATATGCGCTTTCCATGCATGAGAAAGAAAAGTCCAACTCAAAACCAAATTAGCAATACAAAGGAAAAGGAAAAGTAAGAGAACTATATCCAAGAAATGGAGGAAATCCAAAACCTCCAGATGATTCTTCCAGCTCCAATGGTAAGAAGGGAAAGAAAGGAAACTTCAGGTTTCCTTATTATAGTAGAGGTTATCATCCTGAATCCTTTTCCATGCAGAAGAATATTGTAATGATGGCAAAGACTCTTCAACAAAATAATATTGTTCATCACATCCCATAAAGTGCCAAGAAGAAGATGGAGGAAAAATCATCAGAAACAAGGGGTAATGGGCATGATTTTATTTCTCTTCATTCTACACTACAAGAATGGATCATCTATTCAGGACCGTCACATTATATGGATTCTTCAAAGGAATCTTTATCTTCTCTACATGCACACTTAGGACCTCATGTTCGAAGGAAAATCAAAGATGGAAGTTTTGAGAATGTCTTGTATATTCCAAGGCTTTCTGTGAATATTCTTTAATTTTATCAGATGACACACACATATACTGGAAGGAAATTGGAATTTACCCAAAATTGCGTGAGCATTTGCGACATGCAAACCAACTTGAAGGTTGCATCTCACAAGGTAAATGATCAATCTTCTTTGTATAATTTTTTTGATTTTGTTCATCAATCAAATTCTATTTTGCTGCTTACGCATGCAAATGAAGAAATTAGGATTTGGCACAAGATATTTCGGCACTTTAATTTCATTTATATGCAACAACTTTACAATCAAGGGATGGTCAAAAGATTGCTGACCCTTGAATTTTCAAATGGTGTTTGTAATTAATGTGCTCTTGGAAAGCATCCATAAGACAAGTTTGAGAAGGGGCATGCATGGAGAGCCTCTTCACCTTTGGAACTTGTACATAATGATCTCATTGGTCCATTTCCAGTACTTTAAATGAGAAAATAAATATACACGTTGTAATTTATAGATGATTACATGAGATTCACTTTGGTTTACTTCTTGAAACTTGCGTCTCAAGATTTTCAACATCTAAATATTTTCAAAGCGCATGCAGAAAATAAGTCTAGAAAATGCATCAAGATACTTCACATAGATAATGGGACGTAATATGTCAACAAAGATATCAAGAACCTTTGTAATGGAGCTGGCATATAGCTGCAGCATACTGTTCCTTACACTCTATATCAAGATAGGGTGGCCAAATGGAAGAATCAATCTTTGAAAGATATGGCCAATTGCATGTTGCATGCATTATCTCTTTCCTCAAATTTGTGGGCTAAAGTTATCAATTGTGCCTCATACATCTAGAACAGATGTCCTCATAAATATGTTATTGGAAAAACAACTTTTGAGGCTTAGACTGGCATGTAACCTGAAGTTAGTCATTTCTGCGTTTTCAGATCTTGGGCATGTCCCACATTGCTACAAAGAAGAGAAAGTGTTTGGAGCCTCAAAGTAAAGCATGCAAGTTTGTTGGATATTCTAATGAAGTCAAAGGGTACAAATTGCTTGATATAAAAACTGAATAGCTCTTTATTGAAAGGAGTGTAAAGTTTGACGAAGATGTTTTACATGCACCAGTAGATGAAATTGTTACCAAGTTTTCATCACTACTCATTGATACGTATGCAGATGAAAATTAATATCAGAACTCTGACGAAGATGAGCCTTTGCGTGTGGCACTTGTTGGACCACCAGTTATTGAACATCAAGATCATACCTCTTCATGTAGTTTGGAAGATTTTGTACCACCTTCAAGACAAAAATGGCATACAATAAGTGATCTCCTTGATGATCCTACCTCTATACCTTATTTTGAGGAATATCCACAAGAACTCTTAGCTATGGAGCCATGCGTGCCCATGCATGCTTATATGATGCACGTATCTGATCCACAGAATTATGCGGAAGTGACTGGGCATCCTGAATGGGAAGTAATAATGGACAAGGAATATAAATTTCTCATTGAGAACGAAACTTGAGATTTGGTTCTACTACCCTCAAATCATAAACTTGTGACATGCAAGTGGGTTCGCCAGACCAAAAAAGAAGCAAATGTCCAATTTGGTCGACATAAGGCACAGTTGGTAGCAAAATATTTTCAACGAGTACGTGGTATTGACTATGATGAGACTTTTTCTCCAGTGGCAAAAGAGGATTACATTCGGCTAGTTCTCTCCATTAGAGAAGCAAGAGAATGGGAGGTGCATCCTATGGATGTGAAGAATTATTTTCTTCACGGTGATCTAGAGGAGGAAATATACATGGAGCAGCCACAAGAATACATGTATAATTCATCTATGGTACACAAACTAAATAATTTTCTCTATGACCTCAAGCATGCACCTAGAGCATGGTATGCAAAGATGTATTATTATTTGTTATATAAAAATTTTGAAACTGCAAATATGATTCCAATGTTTATTTTTTAAATAAAATTGACTCCTTGTTGATCGTAGTACTCTATGTAGATGATATTTTGATAAAAATTAGTTCATCTTTTGTCATTACTGAGATTAAAACTACATTGCATAAGTGGTTTTCTATGATAGACATGTGCTTGCTAAATTTATTCCTTGGACTAGAGATCAATTAGAGCGGTTCTGGGATTACCATTTATCAACCAAAGTATGATAGATATATTTTGGTAAGATTTAACATGAGTGACCGCAACCCATTCGCCACACCTCGCTTATTAGTGATAAAGCTTGCGAATGGAAAAGACACACCATTGTTTGATTGCACATTGTAATGTGAGCTTGTTGGAAGTCTTCTTTATCTCAATCAATCCCATCCTAATCTTTCATATGACGTAGGAGCATTTTCCAGATACATGTAGGAGCCACATGAGTTATACTGGAAAGTTGCAAATTGCATCCTTCGATATGTCTAGGGGACGATCACTTATGGGGTTCATTATGCAACAATCTTTTATTTGGATATCATTAGGTTCAAATATTCATATTGGGTTGGAGAAAACATTGATCGCAAGTCCATCTCCGTTTATGTACTTAGTTTCAGATCTGACCCAATTTTTTGGTCAACAAGAAGCAGATTGCCATTGCTTTATCATTAGCAGATGCCAAGTATAGAGGATAATTCCATGCCAGTATTCAGGCCATTTGGCTGCAAAATTTCCTACCTGAGCTTGGGATTAGTGTCCATCATCCAACTATCATCGAGTGTGATAATAAGAGTACTATAAAGTTTTTCATAGATCCAGTGCAGCAACAACATGCAAAACACATCTAGATCCACACGCACTTCATTAGAGAACTTATTCATGTTGGGATCATCGATCTTTAGTACTATCCTAGTTTTGAGCAGACTGTTGATATCTTCACCAAGAATTTCACTGAGCAGAATTTTCAATGTCCACGAGATCGTCTCGCGTTGAAGGACACAACTGCCTAGCAGTTGGATTTTCTCTACTTTTTCATTATATTTTTAGGGGGGATTTTCTTCCAACTGGTTTTTCCCTTTTTCCTTTTTTCATGAATTGTATATGGGTACCTAAAATGGTTGTGTTTTCGAGACTGATTCATTTTGCATCACACTCACCTAAGTTATGCTTAAGGGGGGCTGTTGGTGTACATGCACCTAGACTAGATTTAGTTCAACTCTAGAGATCGCATGTGATCTGCACTTGTCTTTAGCGAGTGAACTCAAGTGTTCTACATGCACATAGTTAGCCTTAATTAGCTATAGCTAAACTCTAGATATTGCATGTGATGTGCACTTGTATTTAGCTAGTTAAATCAGGTGCTTACATGTGGTGTCAACTTTGCTTTAGTTAGTTAAATCTAGTACTGGCATGTGGTGCATGTGCACATTAACAGAAATAAAGCACACTTAGCTTCAGTTATATTTAATTATCCATATTTATTTCTTGTACAACTAAGCTTAACTTAGTTTCTTTTATTATAGATTCTAAAGCTAATATTGATGAATTGATTTCATTCTCAATTCTAATTGTTTTTATTTTTCAACTTGGCAAGTTTGTGAAATTAAAAATGACGCTATCACTCTGCCAATTCCTACGTTCCAAGGGCCTACCAAGCTAAATGCAGGAAATGTGCAGTTTTTTCATCCTATTCTATGTTTGGATATGCACCAACCATTTTTTCTTGCGCAAACAGAGCTTCTTAGGAATGCTACACCCTCCCGATCTCCCTCCTCTGGTTACATCCTACTTGGGATGATAACAAGCATTTCTAGTAGCTTCTGTCTCTGTTTTCTACTGAGACTTCAGTTATTTTTTCATCAGTTTCCCTTGCATAGCTATGGGCTTTGGTTTCACTATTATATTTGGAGTTCTATGGGTTTCAGTTTTTCTATTGTCTTTGGATTTATTTCTATGGGAGTTCCTAACATTTCATATGCCCTTTTTCTTAGTTAGTAATGTGTGGTAGTATAGTGACTGACTCATGGGGTAGTAGGCAAGCAAAATTTGTGTTGGCTTGATGTGTTGAATTATTGGAACTTAGGAAGATTGTGTGGTTTCTTTTTATATTTTCTCAGACACCTCGCATGAATGTATGCAAGGTCAACCTGTGAAGTGCTTCCTTTACTTTATTTATTATTTATTTTATTTTTATTAAATTTTTTTATTTTAACTATTAAAAAATAAGCAAACATTGCAACTTAGTGTCATGCAAAATCCATAGGCCTTACATGCAACCATGTCAGCCATATTAATTCATGCTCACATCTCTTTCCATATAAGGTTTGTTTTGTTGATTTAATATTTTCTTCGCTGGTTCGGCCCAAAGAGAGATACCTACGTAGTTTGAAGGCATAGGCATTTTTCCAATTTATGTTTCTGCTTCCATGGTGGAAGAAGATTCCATGGTGGTATTTTTTATTTATCACCTTTTGGTGCTTCTAGTACTTGTTTCTGAGTGTTTCTCGTATGAATTTTATTCTGGTCAGAGACAACTAATCCACAACTATGGTAAATTGAAGGTTGGAGGTTGTGGGATCCCACAAACATAACCACCAAACATTTTCATCTATATGTTTTTCCTAGATTTGATATTCGTAGGTGATTGCAACATTGTTCCACAATTTTGTTTTCTATAGGGAAAGTTGCCATGTTGATTCATTATTTCTCTATTTATTCTCGAATATTGATCTCATTTGGGTTTCCTCTATTTTTTTGTAACATGTGATTTTAGGAGATCAATGGGTTTATGTGGTTTCAATGAATTTTCTCTACTTGTTTACTTTAGTTGGTGAGTGTTGGGAGTTTATGGATGTGTGAATTCTAGCAAATTGTAGGAAATAGATTTTTCTGGTGACAATGAAGAATGAGTAATCAAAGAGCCTTAGGAGATATTGGAAATCTTTTTGGTGACCACTCCATCAACTGCATTGGTAGGAATCAAGAAATGGGAGAAAACCATGCATATCGGAAGGATTTATTTCTAATGAAACTTCCTTTTTCAAAAATAACTTTTTCAAACTTTTTAAACTTGTGAAAACCATTTTCTCTTCAACATCCATATCATTAGTGGTAGGAAGTCTACTCTATTGATAAATTTTCCAATCACTCGGTGAGAACTAAACATTGATCTAATCAATGTGCATGGACTTCCTCATATTTTTCTTAGGCGACATGAATAAGTGATATAATGTTTATGATTTTTTCCTCAAGCACTTTGTTTCCACTGTGGCCAACAATCAAATGGATAAAAAAAAAATTGTGTACTAACTTTACCTTTACTTCAAATTTTAGGGCTTCAATTATTTATTGGATGACTGGGTACTATTAAATCCAATATTGTGCTCAAATAAAACATGCAACATTTACAATTCAAGTTAAAAATGGTAATTGAAATCTAGCGTTTATTTTTTTTTTTTTTAAAAAGTAATGATGCTCTAGACTCCTTTTCCCTAGGAAATCCTTATGGGAGAAAAACAACATCCTTTTAAAGAAAACATGTCATATAATCAACTTTCATCGAAATATATGATAAACTCAACCCAATTTTATGAAAAATAGTATACCATTTTTTACATTTCACATAATACAAATAGATAAATATTACTTAAGTATTGAACTATAAAGATTTAACTACCCATAGAGAGATGGCCAAGTGATTGAGACAGGGCATCATCACAATAAAAAGCCAAGTACAAATTGTAGTAATCCTAGAATCATGCTTTACATAAGGTAAAATTGGGGAACTCATGACTTGTACTATAGATAAAAAAACATTTACCCTTACCAAAAAAATATATGATAAAAATTGACAAACTACATAAGCTTAAGCTTAAGGGGATATAATCCTTCTTGCCTTCCATATAGATAATGAAAATGATTGTTCCAAGTCTCATGTTGCTTCTCATGTTACTTTATAAACCTTGATTGGAAAGAAAAATAGGAGGGAAAAAATGTAAGAAATATAAAACATAATGAAACACAACGTAAGAAATAGAGAACATAATGAAACACACACATACATATCTCTAGACAATCAACACAATTATTTTCCTAGGAAATCCTTATGGGAGACTAGAAACCCTAAAAAGTAATGATGCTCTAGACTCCTTTTGCCCTAGGAAATCCTTATGGGAGAAAAACAACACTAAAATGTAAACATGCATTGAAACAACACACCATGATATTTCAAATTTAAAAATAATGGTTCGAGTCCTAGATAGCTTAGAATCCTATTTGTTTTCAAAATAAGGATGCACTCCCATTTGATTCTCATGATTAGGTTGTAATCATGAGGCTCTCGCTCAATAGTGGACCTTCCCAAAATCTTGTGACGTCTTGTCACAAACAAAACCATCAAACTGAAAACACATCATGCAAGAAACATAGCTCGCCGACATATCATTTTTCTCCTTCAAAGAAAAAAAATTCACATCATGTGAATATCTCCATGTACTATTACATACTGGTGTACAAAACCATCAACCAAAGACAAATTGACAAAACATGCCTCTTCAAACAATTGACTCAAGTCAAATAATAGAGCTCAGGTACAAATTTCCATATTTGTTGCATTTAAGTGTGTCAACGTAACTCTACTTTCAACATCTTGCGTCATGCAACATGCACCATAATTTGAATTTGCAAATAAATTCATGAAACATCAAAATACATGCAAGGCCTTAATTAGATAAGAAATCTAACCATCTGTTAGCAAACCATTTCAACGGCACATCTTTTAGCTACACTTCATCATGTGAATCATCTTGACCCTCATCGATTATGGAATCCTCTTTTCCATTCTTGTTGAACTATCTCTTTCCACCACCTTCAAATGTTGTGGATGACTTGTTGGATACAAATTCCAACACTTCTCCACAAGGTGAACTTTCTTATGGCAATGAGTAATAAACAATTGCATCTTATTTTCAACATCATTTTCCTTGTCCAATGGGCCTTTGAATTTTTGCCTCATTTATTTAGAGAGTTTCAATGTGTATGGATGTCTTCTTCCAACATCTATAAACATTATGATTATTCAAACCACAACATATGCAATTATTTATATCAAAACATCTGCACTTGTGTCCATACCTCTCACCACAGGGGCTTCACTCAATGAAGCTTTGACATATCGCGTGCGTTTGTCGCATATTAAACAATACCCTTAATTTCACTACATATTGGAAAATACATTTGAAAATCACATTATTTAACCCCCTACCAATACGAACCAAATACACCTTCCCAATTTAAAAAACCCCTCCTTTCCCATACTAAAGTATCTTCTTTTAAAACATGTTTTCTTGGTGATATGGGCGATTTAGAAATGATTGGGAGAGAAAAATTCGTCATTTAATATGTAAAATTTGTTTGGTTGAATCCACATGAAAAACAAGACTCCCAACCGTGAGAAGATGAAATTACATCCTATTTCTCCCCCCTAGCACAATTACCAGTCCAGTTAGAATTTAACAGCCCCAAACTGGATTTTACTCTCAAGTACTGGAACCTTTACAAAGGTTCGACCTGGAAACATAGGTTTTTCTTAGGTTTCTCCACTGATTCTATGTCCAACTTGGATAACCTCCAACAACATCCTTCTTTTCATTTTTTATATCCCCTCTTGGATAACCATAATATCTTGAAATGGAGCTAGCCAACTCAAATATAGTATTGCAAATCCCTGGCTAAGTTAGATGTGGATTACATATGGTATTGAATGAGCATTTGGACTCTTTAGATATGCGTACCAATTATGTTCATGATTCAATACAAATGTCACATAGAAGTCATATTTATCTCATGGGCCTTCAACTTAAATTATATATCTAGCATTACATTAAGATATAGGAAATAAATCAAAGAAGCATTTGAATGAAAATTAAACATGTGTAATATTTATATGTCCTTTCTAGTTCAATAAATAGATAATAATTTGGCTCAACTATGCCTTGTACTCAACTATGCCTTGTACATGTTTTCCTTTAAACGTTTACTTTCATAGCACATTTTCATCAAAAATTTTATTTGTCAATTTGGACTCTTTAGATATGCGTACCAATTATGTTCATATAACACAACAAATAGATGATTAAAAACAAATGTCACATAGAAGTCATATTTATCTCATGCGCCTTCCATTAAACTAGATTTTACTCTTAAGATTTTGCCCTCTGCATCTGAAGTTTCTGTTGATATGTCAT